>OMNM01002486.1:0-11589 GCA_900302745.1 Parablennius parvicornis | reverse complement strand
GTAAAAAAAAACCAAAAAAAAAAAAAAAAAAAAAGAAAAAAAAAAAGAAAAAAAAAAGGGGGGAGCACAAAGACTTTGACAGAACAGGCAGAGTGGCCTCTTCAAACGCCCGCTTCAAAGTGGTACGGCGGCGCTAAAATTCCCCCACTGTTTCGAGGGTAGTGATGTGCGTGATCAAGGAGTGGACGAAAGCCTGGAGGTCGACTTTTAGGACGGTAAGAGGAGTTTTATCTGAAAGCACAGAAGGCTCAAACCAAACACAAATGCCTCAGTATGCTTAATGAAGTGTTTGGTTAAATGTCCGAATCCCCCGCTTTGATGGTGATCATGTAAACGAAAGTGTCATGATGGTGACAAACGGTAAAATCTGAGAAGCTATTATCACCTATTTTCTTCATGACAACCAGTCACCTGGATAAAAGTTGGTCCATCACTTATCTCAATAAATATTAGACAGACATGTAAATTACTGTCCAGCGATAAATTGTTACCTTAAAAGTAGTAGAAATTAGGTTGATGACCTTGAGGACATTCTGAAGCTCCTGTTTGAAACAATTTGGTGCCAAAACACAGTTTGAACTCACCAATTAACTTGGAAAAACTTTCAATCGGAGCCTGTTGCGCTTGGTAATGGGACTTCAATATGCTACTTTCATACTGTAGGTAGGTGCTATTTGTCGTTATTCAACATGTTTGTGTTCTAATAATAAATACCATTTTATTTACTGCATGTTTGATGCAAACTGCCTAAATTAAAAAAGAAAACTAACACAACTTGACAAACAGCATCTCAAAGTGAATTGAGCTAAATGCTAATGATGGCATCCTAGCATTCTAAATAGGTATGTTGCTAAGTGACCGTTTCGCTGGATTACAACATATGAAATTGATCAAGATGGCTTTATTGGAAATATAAAGACAATGAGGAGGAAGATAAAGGTGTCATTCTGGGGTTCAATTCAACAGTCAAAGAGATTCAGCACATCAGTAGTACATCTTCTACAGTTGGTCCCAAGACAATCCTCACATTTGACGTACAAGGACAGTCTGAAGATGAATAGTGCAGCTCTAATGTGTCTGCATGTAGCATTGAAGTGACCAATGGTCCAACTTCAATTATTCAAAGACATTTGGCTGACCAATGGTGTATTATGATCAGCTACTCAAATATACTGGGCAAACAGACACCATAACTGCATCGGGCCTTTACACAGCATTTAGTGAATCAAGCCAATTTATCATCAAGATAATCAGCAATGGTGCATCTTCATAAAGTAGCAGCTTGACATTAAAATGATATTTTGCTGGCCGATGCTGTAACTAGTCTTAGTAAGTAGAGAATCAAATGAATGCTGCATCAGACATTCAGGGATATTCAACAGATCAATGGTGCAGATGTAACGGAAGGCTGGTTGGCATTCAGCTGACTAAAAATCCAACTTCATCAATCAGTCATGGACGCTATGTTGACCAATAGTGGAGATTCATCAGGCGGTCAATCAATCTTTATTCAGTTGACCAGGGGAACAACTGCTATGGACAGTCGCTTATCAGAAAGTGGAATTACGCATGTTGTATGAGACGCATAATGATGATTATTCTTTTATATCTTCGAGGTAGAAGATAAAAACGTGAGTAGCGACCCTCAAAAACTGAAAAGAAAACAGAATCCATTTGATCTGACATCCGTGTGCCGTCATCGACTGAAGTGACAAACATGTACCTACCGTAGCGATAACAGGTGGTCTGAGCCGGTTCCGCCACAGAACTGCGTTCACGTTTGCAAATTAGTAAGAACACTTACTGCTTCCACGACGCTTTCAGAGGCAGAAAATTATCAACAGGTGCAGATGCAGGAAGAAAAAAAAAAGGAAAAGAAAAACTTCAAGACATCAAGAGGTAATAACAGGACAAGTTGATTTCCATAATCTCTCAACATATTTCCAAGGAAGACTATATAACCAATAAGACTTTGAAAAGACGTCTGAGATTCATGGTTCCTCTTTTGACCTAAGAGAAATTTTTGGCAATATACCATGTACATGTAAATAAATAAATTAATAAATTAATACATTAATTAATACATGCAGACAAAAACGTTCAACAGCACCTACAAGTGGCCTATTATGAAAACTACAGCGTTTCTGCCATTTCAATGTAAATGAACATCATTTTCAAAATGGTGCTGTGTAAACACAAATCTTCTCTAAAAAATTGTGTAAATGGGGAATTAATAAGATCTGTTCATAAACATAAAAGAAATGTCAGTTGGAAAATGAACGCAACTTATATTTTACCACTTCAGCAATGTCGACGGGTTTTACACTGCTGGTCACACTAACCAAACAAACGTGTTTTAATGTTACTATGTACAAAGAATATTGTTCGATGGCATATAAAGCTTCACCCAGAAGCGCACAAGTGTGAAAAAAGTACTTGCTATTTGCAGTAAACAAACTGCTTGTGTTTGTTTTGCTTCAACAAGAGACAACCATTTTCTTTGTTCAGACTATAATCAGGAAGCGATGACCACAAAGATCTTTGATGACATTGGAAATCCATCCAATGTGCCAGAGACATGAACTCCGTTCATGGACAGGGTCACACCGCCTCCTCCAATCAATGGGGGTGGGGTCAATCTAATCAGGTTTCTTCAGATTGGTGTTTAATCTGATTACTGCTAGTCCATGGAACCGCAGCCACTAACTGACTCCTTTTACAATATACAGTCAGGTTTCATCAAATCTGCCCCCGTCTCATGTTAATTCATGTAAATTCAGTCAGAGACCAAACATGACACATCAAACAGATGTATATTAAAGTGCTGCAGGTGGAAAAACAATGTATATTCACAGCAGGAATGTCAGAAATGTTCACTCTCTTGACTGGAGCTCATGTAACCACGATGACACCCTTCTGTGTTGCTACGAAACCAGATGACGGTGGTTTTCATTCGATTGTGACGTGGACTAGTTCTGTGCACCCGGCGGTTCGATTAACATACTAGCTCCCCCGGGGAGAATCGGATACGCCACATTGTCATTTCATCTTTTGTCAAAAAGGATGAATATTGATTCACAAAGTTTCAAATGGGCGGATTTAGACGGGTAATACTGTAGCGTTAAATCTCGGTATTCTCTGCTTGTACAGTGGAGAACTCAGAGCCGCTTTTGTAAACTCCAAGATGGAATTATGAAAAATGAAGTTCCTATAGCTGAGTGGCTTGAAGCATTAATTATACAACAGAGTGTGTTAAATGAGAGAGCCTGCCCTCCAAGAAACCGTGGAGGAATCTGACAGAAATATTGCCCCCGAAAGCTTCTCCCCTGACAGCCCCGGCGCTCTGATATTATAGTCATTTAAATACATTAAATCATGGCTAACACCCGTGGAAGTGCAAATCCATTCTATTTTCTGTTACACTCATTTCAGACTTATTTCCAGCTCTCAGACCCTGCTCTTAAATCAATAATCATTTAGATGAGAAATTAGTGATAGAAGCCTGGCTCTGCCCACGCGGGAGGCGGCGCCGCCGAGACGGAGAGAATCAAGGTAAACTGACTCGCTTCGGGTTGGAAATTGGAAAACTGTTGTAACTTGGGAAGAAAAACCACAACTTTTGTTATGCTTTTTTATACTTCTGTTATCTCCTGACTCACCTGGAAGATGTTGGAGAGGTCCCGCAGGTTGAAGATGTAGTGGAACTTGACAGCGGTGGGCAGGAAGGTGGAGGACATGCGCTGGTGCAGCGCCAGGGCCAGCTGCACCAGGGTGGAGGCGCTCTTCTGCACCGTGGCGCTGAAGCCGTCTGCCTTCAGGTGTTGGGACAGGATGGAGGTGTAGATGGTGGTCAGGGCTTCGGCTCCAGGGAAAGACAGTGCGAAGACCGAGAAGTGGCGCTTGGGAGAAAGAAAACAATGACAGAAGTCACGTTTTGATTCGTGTGACTACACGCTTGTAAACTATTGAAGATCACCAAAGTTTCTGTATGAAAATGTCATAAATGATACGACTTTTGGTGAAAATCTCTTCATAACATCCCAATGTCTCCTCTCCCGAGGGTTCAGTCCACTCTGCTGTATAACTGCATAGCTCAATCACAGGCGTGTCCAACCAGCACTCCTACAATCTATTTCAATGTAATGAGAAGTGGCACCTTAATCTGTCGCACTATTCCTCTTTTTTTCTACTTGAATCCACAATTTGTTCCTGTTGTTCCCTATCGGAGCGGATCACCAGAACTCTTCTTTAGCCAGAGTAATTGTACCAAAACAGTGTATTTTTTTTTTTTTGCTTTCCATCTGCTGTGAAGACATACAGTCCTGGCCACAGCGTCTGGTGATAACTTCTCGCCGTTCTTGCCAAGGTTGAAACTGAATTTTTTTTTTTTTTTCCCCCATTCTAGGCTTGGAGCTTTGTCACTGTCATCCGAATCCAGCTGCTTATCTGGTCCCCACTGCTTTCTAAACAGTCCGTTTCACATCAGCTTCTCAGTCTGACACTTTTCTAATAAACCCAGACGCAGACTTTCAGAAACAATCACTCAGCGCCAGATTTACATGCAAGTAACTATCTAACAATGTGACTCCATGCTTCAAAAAAAACTACAAAGATTTTTAGATTCAATATAGTGCTAACAAAGACATTCATTGGTCATTGCTCCAAAACAAGCCTTTCATAAATAATGTCTTGAATACTCTTTGAGAAAGTCGGACTTTTTTTCGTGATGAATTGGTCAAATGTTGATGTTTTCAATTGTGCTGCAGCAACGCCATCTTTGATATCCCTTGCGGTAAGTTTCCAAAGATGTCAATTACAGAAACATAGCAGTCTGATGGCTCCAAATTTTGGTTTGTTTGTTAACATATTGACTTTGTTGTGATTAATTTGGGAAATTGGGGGTTGGAAATATGTGGTAATGAGTGGTAATGGTCTAGTTTTGGTGTTGTGATTCCATTTATGGGAAAGATATTTTAAAGAGTTTTCTCTGGTAGAGTAACTACAAAATTGTTGTTTTGGCAGAAAACACAGATGATTGATTACAGTTTAGTGATATTATATGTTGATCTTGATATGATATGTGTTTATTTATATCCACGTTATTATCGTGTCTCGCTTTGTCAGCACAGTTTTAAATTTGAGCGAAAACACTAAAGCTTTAATTCTTTTTTCAACACATCAGATCTTTTATTTTATTACGTAATCAGACAAATAAACAACAAATGGATCTTCACTGGAGCGAGCCGCCTCAATTTTCCAAATTTTAAATTATAACATTTAAGTCGTGGCGGAATTCATGTTCACCTCAATTCTGGTCCAAATCCAATCAACTCTGCATGCACGGCCACAGCCGAGAAACGAGCAAACAAATTAACAAAGGCAGAGAAATAACAGACGTGAACCCAAAATCACCTAATTTAAGCGAGAGAATACTGCTCGCAATAAGATGAATTAACGCACATGGAACCCCGGGAGTGGGTTGCATAACGGGTGGAACACAATGTGCAGGGAGCACATGGTGTGTGTGTGTGTGTGTGTGTGTGTGTGTGTACCTGCAGTCGTGGATTAATGGTGAAGCTGCCGGCCGTCGGGTTCATGCAGGACACGTACTGAACGTTGTGTATTTCCTTCAAAAGCAGCTTATTACGGTCATACCTGGGAGCGCACACACATACACAGAATCATTATTTAAGAAGCTCGCATGCACACAGGCTCCCACTGGCTTTTCGATACGGACGCCTCAGCGCCCACTTAAGCTGGCGTGGCTCGCTGGCGTCCTCCTTCCTCTCAATTTCATAGCCCGAATCCTCCGAGCGTATCTGTAATAGGCTGACCGTGTCTAAACCACTTGGCCTGTGTCTGGCACCGTGTTCACCATTTACAGAGGATTGCGCAACACCTCCCCACCCCGCTCCTTCTCCCATTCTACCCCCATCCTCAACTCTTCCTTTTGACTTTTGACATCTACGGAAAAAAACGTTGTAATTGAAGCAGGGAATACTAAAAGCTTTCTGAATTATTAGAGTATTACACCCGTCATCTGCTGGCACTCCATTATGTCGACGATTCTGTTCTATGTTAATACATGGGGGGGAGGGGGGAACTGCAGGAGACCGTCGATCATCTGCGCAATTAAAGCCGGCGGCATTCCTACCGCTCACCGACGACTTTGCCGAGCATCACCTGCAGTGTGTGTGTGTGTGTGTGTGTGTTTCAACACGGAGCCCCCACCAGTGGTTGTAGTCCAGGTGTTGCCGGATGAGCGTGTGCGGCTGCACCGTGCCGTAAGCGTCCACCTCCGGCATGTTCAGGTCGTCGATGAAGTAAATGAGTCGTCTGCTGCCCGGCGGTCCGTAGTTCCGACCCGCCTTCTTCTCCAGGGGCTTTTCCAGGACTCCTGCGAGGGGGATGGTGAGGTGAAAAGAGTATCCGGGGAGTACTTCACAGGAGAAGAGTCTGACATCAGCCACAAATGGCAAGTGGAAATACATTTTCATTAGGGATGCACCGATACCTATTTGTAACTTGTAACACTTATTAAATGCCATTAAGTCCATAAGCACAAGCTACACTGATGTTTGGAAGATTTCCATCAGTCTATGATATTAAGCTACATTAGCATTGAGCATTAAACTTTTTTTGCATTAAACTTTATTCTGCCTCCAACTAAGTCTCAACATCGACTGCAACGTTAAAGAATGGAACGACTTTTTTGTTGAGAGTAAGCTGAAGCTAAAATCAGTTAATTGATTGCAAATACTATTTTAGTACTTTTCTCTCTTGTTGGATTGGATAGACTCATTCCACCCTCTAGTGGTACGAAATGGTAATATAGACGTGAGTCAGCTTGCTCAGTGCTAAAAGGAGTGTCTGACTTTATAATGACTGTTTTTCTCAGTGTTTTTATTGTGTATGCAATGTATATTTTTGAAGCAGTATATTTTTGTATTTACATTTAATAAGCCAATACTGATGAGTCATGTTTATACATGATAGTACAGTGGATTCAATTCCCACCACACTCTAAACTTACAGTGGTTCTGGTAGTGATATTCTTACATTTGTCTTCAAAGTGCTTTTAACTGACATTAAAGTAAGCCTCTTCCAGATTACCCTCTAGCCAATGAATTTGAGATTGTAAAGGAGAAATAACTAGGCATCATCTCACTGAATAGATAATTGGCTGTCCAATAAAAAAACAAGGATAAGATCAATTCTTTGAATAAAGAAGCAGCACTCAGGAAGACAGATTTCCGTAAGGTGTCAGCCCTTTTGAGACCCTGCTGCTACAGTCTGCAAAATATTGTCAGTGGGACCGACACGCAGCTCATTAGCGCTTCATTAGGGCAAAACAAATAGTCAGATTTCTCCAGTTATCTTGCTACTTTACAGCCAGTGCAACATTTATCATTAGACCTGTAATTCTGGTTGAAACAAGAAGAGTAAACACACTATGAAGTTCCAATCAGCAGTACCAAGTTTAAATGTAGAAAATAAAGTTTTTCTCGTGTTCTGTTTCTATTAGCGACATGCTGTAAAGTTGAGTATTACGACTTACGATAAATTAACATCTTTGTTTTTAATGTTGATTTCTCTGCTCATTTTAACCAGATGCCGCCGATAATAACCGAGGTCAGGTGGATGTTCGAGGATGAACTCATGACACATCCCTGTGGTACAAAGTAGTACTACAATAGTCTACAAGGTTAGCGTGTGAGCAAGTAATATTTCTGTATTTGTATAGTTATATGTTATTTTCTTAGACTGTGTAGGTTTTAGACTCCTCTTCACAGTTATTGCAAGAAAAACAACGATGTCTTTGTGTAGTTTGTTGTTTCATCCAGGTGAGGGTGTGTATCTTTTTAAATAAATAAATATATAGAACAAACAATATTGTGGCAGAAAGATGCAGTGCAAAATTGTTTCACTGCATAATTAGTTAATAATATCTAAAGAACAGAAAGGAGACACCAACAATGCTGTTTACATACTATTTTTACACTATTTTGAACAATTCATCCTCCAGAAAATCCTGCTTAAATATCTTGTGAATAACTCTCAATGCAGAGTAAAAGGAAAAGCTACACTTCTGATGCTCTTGTAAAGACTCATTATGCCATCGATTGTTAAAAGATGGTACACCAGTAAGGGAGACAACAAGGTTAATATCAGACATGTCATTCTGATGTCACAACCATCACATTCTGATGGTTGTGTTGAGATATTTTAGTTTGTTCTTTCGGTATGTATGCACAAGCACTTGTACCGTAACACAGAAAACCTATCCTGACATGCGACCTCTAAATACCTTGGAGCATAGCGGATGTGGTGTAATAGTTGAAGGGGACGTTCTTGATCATGTATTTCTCGGAGTCAAGTGATCCCAGTTTGTCCCCGACTAGCACCGACTTCCCAGTGCCGGCGTTCCCGACCAGCATGACGGGCCTGCGGTGCTCCAGGAGGCGGTCCATGAAATATCGGACCCGGATGGTTTCCATGGTGTGGACCAGACACGCCTGCATCCGGGAGACGGACAGAAACACGAGGATTCATAGTTACTCTGATTTTCACAAGTTTCACAATTAAAACCACAAACCACTGCTAAACATGATGTTCATGAAAGATTTTTTTTTTTTCAGTTTTCAGAACAAGTTTGTGCAAACGTTAATGATAAAGCCGACTGACGTTCCCATCCCATAAACACAAACCGTCATTAACACTAATTTGCAGTTGAGTTCTGGCCTTCTGACTATCGCAACTCTTCCAATCCTGTTTATTTTTGTTGTTTTTATACAACATGAAAGCCTTACAGAGGTCATCGCAGGGCAAGACTTGACACCAAAGAGACAAACCCAACAACTTCCTCATGAGGAAGCTTTTGGCAACGGTAAGAAAAAAAAAAAAGAAAAAAAAGAAAAACCTCCCTTTCAAGAGGAATAAAGAGCAGACAGGAGCAGACTGGGAGGTGCGCAGCCATCTGCCACCTCGAGGTGAGAAAACAACAGCCAAGAGAAACAACAAAACAGTAAAGAGAGGGCAGGTTGGACGGGACCGCTAACCACAGATCAGACGACTCGGGAGCTGCAGGAACCTGCAGCAGGGCGCCGAGAGCGGCCAGACTTAATGCTATGTGGAGCAGGAATGCTAATGAGGAAGGCTAGGTTTGCTGAGGGAATCAGGATGGTTGAGGGTCGTTTGTTGTGGTTATCAACCGACCCCCTCGGGAGCATGCTCAGAGGGGGTTGCAGCTAAAATACTCAATTTGCTAAAAACGCCACTCGGTTCACTCGCTAAAACGCCTCGACACACATTAAACAAGGTCGCGCTTTGTGGTAATTGAAGACTTAACAGTGTAATAGAAGATTAAACATAGAATAATGACCGTTTGCACTGAACAGATCTTTTTCAGGAGATTGTTTTGGAAGAGAGGACGCCAGAATAACCATAAATGAGGAAAGTTTTTCGAGTGCTCGCTAGTGTGCTGCTATTATCCAACAGTGTAATTCAAGAGTGAAGAGCAGCCACTGCATTCATTGTTATGAATCAAACCTTCTTGCATACGGACAGAACTATTTACTGTGGCCGTGGTGTGCTTGCACAATAGCAGTGTTTCAGAAAACTTGTGTTTTCATCGTTTTCACAGAGACAAAGTCGAAGCATTTTCAAAAAGTTGTTGTTGTGGCCATTGTTGTAGAAATGGACAATCCCCAACCCAGAAATAGTAATGTCTTATATTGAAATAACATTTTATTGTGGGAAAAAAAGAAAACTGCCCACGCCGTCACTCGCATTCTGGACCTTTTTTTGTTTTATCTTATTAGAAAAACAGAAAATCAGGGATACTGATATCAGTGCATCCCCCGTCAAAAATCAATATGGAGACTACAAAACCTTACAATCCAGAAAATACGATATTTAATCCCCTTGTTCACACCCACTGTGTGGTGATGGGTCTGGAGTACCTGCAGCGGCGTGTCTGCGTCCATTTCGAACTTGGGCACCATCTTGGACCAGGGCTCGAACTTCTTGCTCTCAGGGTCGATGTAGTAGTCGAAGACGGTGCCCTGGGACGGGAACTTGATGGTTTTGAACTCGGCCACCCACCACTTGCTGAACTGGGCTCTGTAGTCGACCAGCTGCACTCACACAGAGACACAGAGGGTGGGCAGAGCGCTCGATACCTCAGTACAGTAGCTATGGATCAGCGGCGGCGGCGGCGTGGAGACTGGGGCCGGTCGGAGCGGAGAAAATGAGAGTCGGCAGGCCTCTTCCCTCTGCCTCCGCCGGGCCCCTTCGGTACCTGTCTCCTCCATTCTCAAGCAACTCTCCAGTCAATAAAACCACTTAGCATTTAAATGCATCTGTGATGGGAAAATAAAGTGGACCACATTTGTACCGATGGGAGAGCGGTTTTATCCCGTAAACGTAGACGGACGCGCTTACTGTACGCCGCTAACCGGATTGCTTAGCAACTGCTGGCCGCAGCTCTCCCGCTGATTTAAATCCTGCTGGCCGGCGTCTGAGTCCACTTCATTTTCAGATGATCTCTCTCTTGAAAAACCTGCCATTTCTTCCAGTGAAAATGGCATTCAAATGACTTTTCATGAACCGGGGGAACAAAGTTGAGCTACTTAAAAAGCCGCCGCGGCGGGAAAAGAAGCGACGGATAGCCAGTAATACAAGAAACTCTCTCAGGGAGGAATTTCAGTCTGGTTCATTCCTAGGGCCCTTTCATTTCTGCAAAGTTAAGAAAGTTAAGAAAACCACTAAATCCAGGGATGAAAATGATATTTACTCTTCAAAGGGGAGTCACAAGGAGAATATTTTCATACCTGTCTAAATAACCGTTGTGAAACGTGGTGAAAGAGACACATGAACCTCAGATTTCACTCTTTTTTTCATAAATTGATATTTTCATACATGTCTTATCTCAGAGGTGACAAATGCGACTCTTGAAAGAATGGATACACTCCTCTGTTAACCAAACTACGCCACATTTTAACATGTGACCAAACAATAACAAAGGCTGAATTGGTGAAATTGCTAAAATCGTAAAAAGCTCAAAAGCTGTTAAAATGCAACTTTAGTTTTTAGTTAATAGTCGCTTGACTTCTCTGACATCAAATAGTCTCAGTTAGATCAAAGGTTAGGAAACTCAATTCAGGATGTATCAACTGTTCAGATACAAATGTTTCAGCAACGTCTTTGAGGCTTCATTTACAACATTCTCAAGAGAAAACAGAAAGCTTTCATTGCACTTTGAGCGTTTAAAAACAATTCTGAAACGACGACGTACAAACGATACATTTCCACTTGAAACTTTGTCGTGTAAACAAGAATCATTTGACTCTGTGGCCCACGTTTTTATTGTCAAAATGAGAAACTTATCAGAATCCATACCTGGTCCTGGAACATGGCTCCGCCAAAAGCCCAGATGGCGGCGAAGACGAAGTAAAGCTCGTGGAGTTCTTTGGCGCAGTCCGGCGGCGTGTTTTCTGAAGTCAGAAGACACTCCAGCAAGTAGCACAGCATCTGGACCAGGCTCTGCTCGGGGATGGGGATGATCTTCTTAAACCTGGACACGGACAC
>OMNM01002476.1:0-11468 GCA_900302745.1 Parablennius parvicornis | reverse complement strand
TGCACCTCATGCTTTGTATTGACTTGTCTTCCTTGCCATTTATTTTTTTAGAAGAGGCATTCATGGGATGTTCCCTCTCCACCTGGCAGCTCTTAGCGGCTTCTCAGATTGCTGCAGGAAGCTGCTGTCCTCAGGTACTCTCACGCTTTCATGCTGACATCATTCCTGCCTGCAGAATCACCGAGTTGACATCCAAATTGATGCTCATTGCATATTTGTGCAGGGTTTGTCATAGACACCCCTGATGACTTTGGAAGGACCTGTCTACATGCTGCTGCAGCTGGAGGGTGAGTGTTTTGTCCTATTGCTTTACTGTTACTTTAATTTGGAATAATATTGAAAGTTGTTTCCCCAATCAGGAATCTGGAGTGTCTGAACCTGCTTTTGAACATAGGAGCTGACTTTAACAGGAAAGACAATTTTGGAAGGTAAGTTACATAGTCATGAACAAGCTATTATCACAGTTTGACGCAATTGATGGAAGTGAAATGTGAAAAGGTTCAAATACATTCTTCTGCAACCTCTGCAGGGCTCCACTACACTATGCATCAGCCAACTGTAACTACCAGTGTGTGTTTGCCCTGGTGGGCTCCGGGGCGAGTGTGAATGAGCTGGACCAGAGGGGCTGCAGCCCCCTACATTATGCTGCTGCTGCTGACATGGATGGAAAGTAAGATCAGTGTTCTGTTTCCTTGTCACCGACGGATCTCGTATATCAGATGAAAGTATTCGTCTGACTCTGACGTCTCCTCTTCTCGGTCAGGTGTGTGGAGTATCTGTTGAGAAACGACGCTGATCCAGGAGTGAGAGACAAACAGGGTTTCAGTGCAGTGCACTACGCCTCAGCCTATGGACGCACACTCTGCTTGGAACTGGTGCGTACACCAAGAGTAACTGTACAGTTAAATAGACAATAAACAGCCTTTGTGATCATTTTTATTTAATTTTTTCCAGATAGCAAGCGAGACGCCTCTTGATGTGGTGAGGAAAAAAACATAATCGCCTACTAAAACATGGATTCCTCGTAATGACTCTGTGATAGTTTAGTCACCGAGTCAGCTGCTGGGCAGATGAAGCAACTGTGAAATCTGGAAAATGCCAAATGGGCCAAACGTTTTGCGGCACACACACAACTTTTAAAATGTTTTACTCGTCTCTCTCGCAGCTGTTTCATATTTTCTAAATAGCCTTTCTAAAACGCTCTGTTAAAGTGAGATGTTCAACCGTGGATCTGTTCTGTGGCCCTCCTCCTTGTTTCAGTTAATGGAGACGTCAGGGACGGATATAATGAGTGATGCTGAGAGCCAGGCCCCTGTCAGTCCACTCCATCTGGCGGTGAGTTGTGATTGGTCAGCTTGCTGTTTGCCTCTGATTCGGTCTGCTGTGATGACTCTGCAGGCTGGAGATTTCACATAACTTCACTGTATGACTGTCTTGGATTTGCTTTATGTTTAGTTACGAGGTAACTAATCTACTAAATTCGACACCTTCAATCTTTAACTTCTGATGTATATTTTTCAGTAAATTATTATAAATCTGCTGCTGCAGGTTGACTATAAAAACATCTTGCACTTGACGTCACTCCCTTAACATTTCAATCTTATACCATGAATAATTAATAACTGACCTCATTGAAATTTGATATGTTCGAGCAGCTTCTGTGCTTTTTTTTCTTTCTTTTTTCTTCATTGTATCTCCACTTTATAAGACCTCTTTATCTCAGAAATCGATCAGTCAAGAAAACTTTACAGAATGATCTCTGTCACTGTTCAGGCCTCTTTGACAGCTCTTCTGTGAATCCTTCAGGCTTACCATGGCCACTGTGGAGCGTTGGAGGTACTGTTGTCGTCCTTGCTTGACGTGGACGTTCGCAGCCCAGAAGGCCGGACCCCCCTCAGCCTGGCCTGCTCCAGGGGTCACCAGGAGTGTGTCTCCCTGCTGCTGCACCACGGGGCCTCGCCGATGACCCGGGACTACATCCACAAGAAGACGGCCATACATGCTGCAGGTATGCACACAAGACCTCCGTCTGGAAGCTCCTCCTACACGTCACATGTCATTTAATTTTTTCTGGCTTCTGAAGTGGAAAACCTGCCGTTGTCGTGGAAAAATCAGTCAAGCGTCAGCATGTGTCTCTGTCTGCTCTAGCTATGAACGGCCACCCAGAGTGCCTGCGCCTGCTCATAACCAACAACGACCAACACATTAACGTGGACGCACAAGACACAAATGGACAGTGAGTGTGTGTGTGTGTGCATAGACGAAATGCTTCCAGCTGCAGAGATTTTCTCAAGTTTATTATGCTCCTGATTTAGCTTTTAACTGTTTTCATCTGAGTACTAAATGAAATGAACTGTGTCATTAATGTTGTGCAACATTTCCGCACAGGACTCCTCTGATGTTGGCTGTGCTGAGCGGACACACAGAGTGTGTGTTCTCTCTGCTCAGTCAGGGCGCCAGCGTGGAGAGTCAGGACCGCTGGGGCAGGACGGCACTACATCGAGGGGTCAGATTTAACACACACACACAATTACAAAACATTCCCAATTTGTTATGCTCATGTCTTGTAACCAGAAAACGGAAAGAAAGAACTTTGCACCTACGTACTAGGATTCACTGACACGACACATTTTTAACATGCACGGTGAAAAACGCAGTGATACTGAAGAACTGCCTGATATTAAATGTTGGATGTTATTTTGGAAAAACGGACAGAGCCGCTCACTCATTTCACATTCTTGGCATTTTTACACCATGAAATCAACTGCGATTAATCTATTATTCTATTTTCTTTGACTTGTTTCTAAAGTTCTTTCCATTTTCCCGCCCAGGCTGTGACGGGCCAGGAGGAGTGTGTTGAGGCCCTCCTCCAGCGTGGCGCCAGTGTGGTCGTCAAAGACATCCAGGGCCGCTCTCCGCTTCACTTGGCGTCGGCGTGCGGCCGCGTGGGTGCCCTGGGAGCCCTGCTGCAGACATCCAGCGCCTCACACACTCAGACACACCTCACTGATGGCCAAGGCTACACACCGCTGCACTGGGCCTGCTACAACGGTACAAACATCTCCACGTTTCTCCTAAGCATGAAGCCAAATCAGTTCTTTTTTTTTTCCTTTCTCTTGACTGATGTTATATATTCATTCTAGGATACGATGCCTGTGTGGAGGTGCTATTGGATCAAGAAGCATTCAGGAAGATTAAAGGCAACTTGTTCAGCCCGCTGCACTGTGCTGTGTAGGTCACTGCAGGGTTAAATCCATGCGTACCGAGACGGAGTGAATATTCATATGCTAGGGTTAGTGATGGGTTGTGCCGTGTGTTTCAGCATGAACGATAACGAGGGAGTGGCTGAGATGCTGATTGACTGTCTGGGTGCAAATATTGTCAACAGCACCGACTCAAAGGGCAGGTGAGAGGCACAAGCAGAAATACATTTTAAATGGTAAGGAATAATCAGAAATCTGTATTACATAAACTGTGTTGATGTGGACACAGGACGCCTCTTCATGCCGCGGCCTTTTCCGACCGTGTGGAGTGTGTCTCCCTCCTCCTAAGTCACGGAGCTCAAGCAAACACTGTGGACACACACACACACAGGACACCGCTCATGATGGCGGCGCTGAATGGGCAAACGAACGCTGTGGGTCGGTATACATACTGGAGTGCATGAAAATACTCCTGGTTCATCTTTAAACCTTTCACATGCAGGTGTCTTCATTCATGTGTTACAGAGGTGTTGGTGAGCAGCGCTAAAGCAGACTTGGCCCTGCAGGACACGGAGAGAAACACTGCTTTACATCTGGCTTGCAGCAAGGTAGCAGCTATTTGTTAAGTTTCCTATTTTATAACCAGAGGCTTTAAAAATCACAATTCGAATTTAAAAAAAAAGAGTTTTTAGTTTATTTTATGAGTGAAGAAATAACTGAGAAAAAAATAAACTTAACTAAAATGTTTTGAAGTGCATCTATATTTTACAGGTACAGGAAAAGTCAACGTTGCTCTTTTCACTCAGCCAGAAATATAAAAAAACAGAACATGACCAAACACCAGGAGTTCTCCTCTATAACCTTCACTCTGCTCTTCTCAGGGTCATGAGACGAGCGCCTTGTTGATTCTGGAGAAAACCAGCGACAGGAATCTCATCAACTGCACCAACGCTGCACTCCAGACGTACGTGGTGCCACCACAGTGCTGACAGTCTAAACTCTGGTTGGACTTGCGTTAACAATGTGTCCTCCTCTGCTTGCAGGCCGCTGCACGTCGCAGCCAGAAAGGGTCTGACTGTGGTGGTCCAGGAGCTTCTGGGTAAAGGCGCCAGTGTCTTAGCGGTGGACGAGAACGGTGAGCTTTCAGTCAACAGACTCACGATTCAGATGTCCTTCCAGAGCGTGCTGTCTTATTTTCTGTCCCCGCAGGTTACACTCCAGCGTTGGCGTGCGCTCCCAACCGCGACGTCGCCGACTGCCTGGCGCTCATCCTCAACTCCATGATGCCCACCTCCCCGATGGTCACCATCGCGGCGTTACCCGCTCTCTCGCTCACTCAGACGGCCGTCAACCACCACTCCACCTCCAACCACATCTCCAAAGGCGTGGCCTTCGACGCTCCGCCTCCCCTGAGGCCCGACCACGCCTCCTACTGCAGGCCCGAGCGCCCACTCTCCTCTGTCTCTGCGGACGACGAACTGAACGACTCGGATTCTGAGACGTACTGAGGACCATTTTAAGGAAGCGCCACTTCACTGGCAGGCGAGCCAGACACTCAGGAGCCTTAACAGATCACTGACAGGAGAGGACCATCATAGCTGGTTTTTTTAGGTAAGCTTACTCTAATCTAAAAATAACCCACATGTCAACCACATGGTGGTTTCCTTCCGGTGCAGAACCGCGGGAAACAAAGTACTAAAACTGTAGAATGAGGCGATACATTTCTTTCAGACTGCATCACTGTACGGTCACATGGCCAGTGTCTTTTTAAATTTAAAGCAATGTTTTTTGTTTTTAAATCGAGCTCCTGTTTTCTGCTGACATTTTTCTGAAGTAGTTTTGGGCCTTTTTAGAAATTTCAATTCAATTAACCAGAAGAGCATCAATTGGAGGGAAGCTCAGAGTTTTCTTTATATATTTTTTTTTGATTATTATTTTCTCGGCACCAATGTCTGAAGAAATGAAGCAGTGGGACAATCGTAGGGACCAGGTGAGGAAATGTTTTTTTCCTGCTGTATTTCTTCTAGTCAGAGATCTCTGAGCCATCACGGCAGACTTGCTGAACTGCCACTCGCGGACAGTTAGGAGCCACTTCTGGATTCCCTGGGGAGAAAGTGATCATTGAATCCTGTGTATTTATTCCAAGTTCAGCTTGAATCCTTGAGAGGCGATTCTGACAGCAGGCGGATGTACGACCCATTTTACTGTACGGCTGGCTCAGGACTCCACTGACGGCCTCAGCGAGCGAGCGGCCCGAGGAATTGTTCACTTGCAATGCTGTAACTACTTAATGTCTGTGTTCTGTACTGGAGACAAGGGGGCGTGGCTGACACGGCGTGAATGAGTTTGTGTGTGTGTGTGAGCGAGAAAGATGGATGAATAAATATTGCCTTTTTAGGAATATGCAACATTCAGTCAGAGAATGAATGCTAATGGTGCAATGTTTGTAAAGATTAAATAACAGATGAATAAAGGTATTTGATTTTAATTTATTCAGTTTGTAGTTTCACTTTGTTCTTGTCGAGGAATCTCCAACAAATACTAAAGTGAGACGCGGAGTTCCTCAGGGATCTGTATTTGGCCCTGGGTATTTTTCACCTTATACATTCTTTGTGTCGGAAATGTTTTGCAGCTTTGGAAAAAAAAAAAAAAAATGGACTCATCTGTATCAAAGACCCGCCTTCTATCTATCTGTGCATTAATTCAACACTGTGTGACTGGAATCTCTTACTACCAGGACGTCTAATTAGTCTTGAAAATTAAAATGACCTCCAGTTCATCCAGAATGCAGAAGCAGGAGAGATTATCTGTTATGAACTTTATTGGTTCACGACTGAATTTAAAATCACAATAGTCACTCAAATGCATTCCCTCATCAGATATGGTAAAGCTCATAGTTAAAACTGATTCATGTCAGAACCATTTTCTTAGTTATGCTGCTGTAGCTTGAACCTCGTATGCCATCAGCTTTGTGTCATCTCCTGCCGTCTGCTCTCTCCTTCCTGTTCTTTTGCCATTGGCGCGTTGAACTCTGTTGTGATCTCATCAGCTGGATTGTTTGCTGTTGTGCTCTTTTTATCACCTAATCAGCTGTTTCAGCTGGAAATTACCTTTTTCCTCTCCACTGTCACATGCCCATGTGACGTGCATAATGTTGGTTAATCTTTTATTATAATGTCAATTGCCTTGAAATTACTATGTTATTTTTGTGTCTTAAATGAAGTTAAGAGTAAGACTTAAACATGTGTCCATCAGACCCTGACTACTGGCCTTGGTCAGAACTTTTCATGTCCTTCATTTGTTGTCAAGGTGGTAGATCCGTCCATACAGACAGGCAGTGACCAGGCCGCCTGTCATGTTGGAGTGTTTCATGGTCACTCTTCCCTCTGCAGTTCTCTCCACGAGCTCTGGCTGCTCAAGAACCATGCGGCTGGACAACACTGATGGATACACATATCTGGTCTGGAAAGTTCCCTCCAGCTCAAAGTCCATCTTGGTCTCGGCTTCTTCCACCTCCTGTCCGCAGCCGCCGGCGTCCAGCTGGGCACAGCGAACCAGCGCACACACCTGTGGATACAGACGGCGTACATAAACGAGACGGAAGACCTAAAGTAGTTTTAACTCTTGTGATGTCACCTCGTTCCCACCTGTACGGCGTAGCGTCCATTAACGACGTGCGTTCCGGCAAATGCACCAAGAGCATAGAGCTCTGTGCTGCCACCTTGTGGTAACTGCTTGTATTGCAGGTGGCAACAAAAAGCTCCATCACACACTTTGAGTTTGCCCTCCGTCTTCTCCAAAAGGACAAATTTAAATGGGTCGTGCATCATGGATGAGGTGAAGGAGGGGTCCAAGAGGGAAGCAGCGACAGTGGGGGAGTCGTTGCAGCCGTCTGAGTGGCAGCATCCAAACTCTGGTGCATCCGCTCTCTCCTCTGCAGTTACACTTTGTCTGGTCTGTTCTCCATATTGGGGGTCTAAGCGTGGCACCCTGGCCACTAATAGTCGTCCCTCCTCCGGGTCACCTTTGGCAGCGTGGTGATAAGTGGCAGAAAAAGGGGTGTAGATGCCACTTCCTGTCATGATGAGCGGGTCACTACGAATGCTGGCACCCAGCAGAGTGACGTTGTTACCCAGACTGAACGCACGTTGAAACTGGATTAAATTCAGTAGGGGGAGCTGGTTCATCCAGGCTGCGGGGAAGATCAGCTGACGCACGCCCTGAAAAGAGACGAGGGTCAAACACAAGACATCTTGTTACTTGTTTTTCCTGTGTGTGTGTGTTTTCCTACCCTCTCCACTAGGGTTATCGTGGGGTCATGGAACAGGATGTCAAAGCAGATGATGAGACCAAACCTCCCAGCGAAAGGCGTGTCAAACGTTACGACTTCTGTCTGCGGAGGCGTGTCAAAGGCGTCCTCGAAGTAGAGGTTGTTTTTATGGTAGCGTGCCACCAGCAATCCGTCTGAGCTGTACGAGAGGAGACAACATGAGTGATTCATACCGATTAAGTCACTATAACACGGCCTAGATCTTCAGCACACCTGAAAACTACGTTGGTGTTGAACTGCCAGTGTCCGTCAGAGGGACAGGCAGCGGAGGGGGCTGACGGCAGGGGACAGGGCTGCAGGTCAGCCATGTTGGCTACCAGGTAGAGGTTGTAACGATGGGCCATGCAGCTCAGCCGTTGGAGAACCTGTGAAATTAAAACTCCCAAACATGAGGTGCTTTTTTTAGTCAGAGTGAGACAACCCAGTGCTGTTATCAATCATCCTAATTCACCATATCCTGATTCGTATAACAAGCATGACCTTTAACCTCAGTGTTATTGTATTTGCCCGGTTGGGTGCAGGGATTCCAGCTCTCCCGTTGAGGGTCAGGAACGGTCTCCAGGAAGCCCGAGATGGTTGAACGAGTGTAGTTGAAACCCTGCAGACCATCTTCAGGAAATACCAGGATCTGTGCACCCTGACAGGGTGAGAAACAGAGATAATTTGGATGGGAGATAAAAAAAAAATGCCACATACAAGCAAAGCGTGAATTTAACATAGAAATATAAACAAGTCTAAAGATTTACTTCTTTTTTGGGACAAATTGAGTGTATCCTATAATTCACCCTTAGAAATATATAGTTCAATAAATATGAACTTTTGCATTTAAACAAAGACATAGATTAAGTTATTCATAGATTATAATGCCATTATTCACTGGTCTGGTGACAATCAAACTGCTGTATGTGAAGTAAAATGAATATGACTTAAAATGTCAAAAGTGTCAAAACATGTCCACATGTCAAAAGAAACTTTTGAAATCTAATTTGTACCACTTCAGGTTGAGGAGGTCAAAGGTTGGAAATCACTGTGTTGATTGTTCAACATTGTAGGAAAACAAGGAGGAAAATGTGAATTAAAGAGTAACTAATACACTGTTGTTGAATAAATATCACAGATTGTGCCACATCACTCATCTTCTACTATGAATCATCAGTTTATTTTGAGGTTTGTAAGCAGCACCAAGAAAAACAAATATTGAACAATCATGTGAGTTGAATTGAAAACAAAGCCATGTGACCAGTCCACACCTGCTGTGCAGCTTGCGCCGCCTGCTGCTCGTAGATATCCAGGTTGATCTGCAGCAGCTGCAGGGCCTCGCGCCGGGACACAGGGACGCGGGGCTCAGGGTTCAGGACCACCCGGTGCTCGTACACTGCAGCGATGTACGAGGAGTCCGCGGCGCCGTCGACAGACCCATAAATACACACACAACCGAGCAGAAACAGCGCCTTTTCTGCTCCGAAAGACATGACTGCTGACAGTCAGAGCCAGATTGATACCGCCTGCAAGGGTCACTGCGGACTCTGCTCATTTTCTGGTTTAAAAGTGATAAGAAACTCCTGTTGCAATATTTAAGTTACTCATGAACAGGTCAAGTTGTCATGCAGCTCCACCGGTGTTTCGGATTACATGGTTCCCCTGTTTACTTGTGACCAGGTTTTGAGCCCCGTCCCATCAGGAGCCCTACGTTACACCCTCATCAAACACTTCTAAACGTCATTGTAATGCAGTTAAACACTGTTTATTAGCTCAACTCTAGATTCCCGATGAGTTTTTTTTTTTTTTTTTTTATTGTTCAAGTGACGCTAAAGAAAAACGGTCACTAATTAACGCGGAAGCCAGTACATTCAAAACACCGGAAGCAGTAGGTGCATAACCCGGAAGTGCACAAATCCCAACCAACAGAACGCTGGAGGACTTTGAATTAACTTTGAACAATTTTCTGCTTATTTGCAACCATCATACGCGGACAGTTTCTAGTATAGTGTTTTTGATTTTCCTGGCCATGCGGCTGATGGTTGTGCGTGATTGTATCCGCCATTTTTATTATTATTAACTGTGCAGCATTATGTTAGCAGCTCCGGGGACAGGAGGAGCAGACGCCCCCCTATCCAAACCCAACCAGATGTCAAAGAACTGCTGGAGCTGCAGCGTGATCTCCGGCGGGGGGCTCATCCTGTCCGGGGCTTATGTCTACAATTCAGCGAGGAAAGTCATGGGGAAGGGAGGACACACCTCCATAGGGGTCGTGGCACAGATCATGTTTTCTGCAGGTGAAAGTCTTCGGAGAGTTGTTATTTTGGATCATGTCTCTCTTTTTTCCAATCACTAATATATAGTTATTTCTTTCAGGCCTGGCTGCGTGGGGGATTGTAATCCTCTCTGACCCGTTGAGAAAGTCACACATGGGAGGAGAAGCACCTCCATCCAATTGACAATTAATTTAAATCAGGCTGTTATTTTTGTGTTTGTTGCCTCTCGGAGTCTCTACCGATCTGCTGCAGGATTTGTTTGCCATTAAACCCTGGAGGCGTTTGACGGCTTCTATTAAAATGCACATGAATTACGTACGTGCAGTTTTATCACTATTATACTGTGTAAACTTTTACACAGTGCATGATCACTGGAACCTTTCTTGAACTGGATCTGCACTGTGCTGCAGTCTTTCCTCTTATTCCTCATTTGATCACTGGATCAGTTTTTTTTTCTTTTTTCTTCTTTCATCCCACAGTCCGAAAATATAAATTTAATGTCCATTCTGAAATTAATGATGAGTGTGTGTGTCTCTGTGTTTGCCCTGCTGTGGTGATCTGTTCTAGGTGTTTTACTCATAGTCAGCTGTGATCAGCTTCAACACCTCCATATGACCCTCAGTTGGATTAACCAATAGCTTGGACATCTTAAGGTGAGCTCTTCAAGTCAACATAGGGAAAGGCTTTTCTGTGTTACACTGTCATGGTCCCACACCGCCCAGAACCAACAGGCCAAAGCTTGTTCTTCAAGCCCGTAATAAAACCAAAGAGCCTCTCGTTGCAATCATGTGTGTGGCAGCAGGGAGACAAAACATACAGGACCAGGATTAGGGGCTCCTTTATAACATAGTTACAATGTGCTATTATCACCACAAGAGGGTGCTGAATCTTATACTATCTCTAAAAGTTAGGCAGCTAACCAGAGAAATTACTCTTAAATGATCATGACAGCTAGAATAGGAAGTATAATTACAACAAAAACTTATCACACATGTTGAAATATGTGGTAATTCTAACAATCAGTAATAAGGTTGACGTGCATCGGTTCTTTTTAATAAGTTACTGGTTTGGTTTACTGATCGAAACCTTTTAACATCTACAACTTCCATGGATAAGGACAAGCACACTGTGGGTCAGTTAGTCTGAGTTACCTTTTTATTATTAGTGTTATACTGATCTGAGCACAACTGCTCACAAGGAAAAGTTTGATAAGCATGATGCAAAAAAAAAACCAAAACCACCCAAGTCATTTTCAGTCGCGTAAAATGATCATGATATTCTGATTTGGTTGTTTTTTTTAGGTTAAAGAAAAATATGAAAATAGAGTTGACAGTACATTTAGGCACACTATTAACACATACTGTACACAGATATGCACAATTTTCATTATCATAGATTCATATATACTGGGGTTAAAAAAAAGACTAGCCTTCCTGTATGGAGAGGTGTGCAGAAAGTTAAAGGTGACGTCATCTCCTTCTCCAAAGTCTTCACCCCCTCACCCCTATGGAAGGAGGCTGCAGTTCACCTCTGAGCTCAGCCTATTAAGAGTCCACCAGGGCTGCTCAGTGCAAGCTAATCACAGCAGACGAGGGAGATCCATCAGGCGACGGCAGCAGAGTGGGGCTCCCACAGTTGCTACGGTAAGTGCTAATCAGCAGTGAATCCACTGGTCACAGG
>OMNM01002475.1:0-10371 GCA_900302745.1 Parablennius parvicornis | reverse complement strand
GATGGCATGGTGCTGTTGACCCCTTGCTCCACCTCCTCTTTCCTGAGCGTTTCTTATAAAACAAGCTCCTGTAACTTAGATGGCAGCATCTGGCCTAAGGAGTCCTTCCCCAATTGACCATCACTGACACAATATCTAAGAGGCTTTTCAAATTTATTTTGGCAGGATAATACTGTTGTGATCCAGTACTTACATTTTGTTTTTATATTTATCAATACATTTACAGTATATTCATACATTATATACAAATATGTTATTGTATGTTTTTGTACAGTGGTTTGTACAGCTCATGTGTCTAAAATATAATATTGAGAAGGAAGGTCATGCCAAGGACCCAAAATCTTTAAATTATGGTTAAAATCTTTGACCTTTAAAATTAAATAATTGAAGGCGTTAGGGTGTGAAAGCTATATATACTGTATATTCACAGAAATATATATGATCAGAATTAGAATAATCTAATTAAAAGATGACACTGGACATTTCAGAATTAGAATTTCCATTTTTTCAATGGCATTTATTTATCATATGACACCTTTAAAGGTACAGCACCTTCAATCACCCTCAAATCTCCTTGTTGAACCGCCCAACAATACCAATGACATATGCCATTGGTATTCTTGAATCTATGGTAGGTACCCATGCTACATAGAAAACAACACTTAAGATATTTCATCAGGATAATTTGTATCAAACTGGGATAGGTCTCAGGGAGTACAAAGTAGTGAGTACCTGAAAACTTATATAAAATATGGCTTTAGCCCATTGTTTCATGTTTTTATTTGGTAGAGAAATCATCAAAAGTAGGACCACACTAACAGGTACAACCATAAAATGCTTTTTTATGGGGCAGAAACCTCTTCTGACCTCATGAGCTGCTTTGCAGGCAATAAATATGTGGACAGTTCTCCCCAGAGTACAATGCAGAGACACCATTATGACACAGGACTCAGTTGACTGGTAGATGGTGACTGATGTTAAGAAACAGGGCAGTGTGAGGCAGAACAGCATCATGATTGTGGAGTTTTTACGAGTATGGCTGACTCTGTTTGATGGTAGCTTTATTCTTGAACTGTAGATTGCCAGCAGTAACATGGTTGGTAAAAATATTACTTCAACCTTCAATCTGCTTAACTTTGCAAGACTCATACTCTCCACCTTGCTTGAGGAAACACTGACGCAGTCTGTAGGAAAGTAAGAAATCGTTATATTGTCATATTCCAGCAGACTCTTCTTGGAGTGATGAACACATGTTTTCGCATTACCTGGCGAAGTTATCGGTGGTTCTTCTGTACAGTGAGTTGAATAGCACATAGATGAAATCTGCAGAATGATACACAAGATCCACTTATAGACTCAAAATATGCAGTTCAAATAACCATCTATGACCAATTTCTCATTGTGAAATGTCTTTTTTTCATTTCTTAATCGAATAGATTCTCCTCCTGTAGCAGTATGCCAAGTTGTAAATGCTACAATACTTGCCAATCATGTACAACCACATGCAACACTGAAATGTGCTTTGTGTGTCAGGAATGTTTCAGTATTGCACAGTTGTCTGATCAGCTCATGTTGCTGTCAGTGTGGTATTAATGTCACAGAATGTTGCACAGTGCACAAACCTCAGTGGCGCAGATCCCAATGTAGGCACTTTCCAATCCTTCAGAGTGAATCGGGATCACTTGAAGGGTGGACATAAAATATTCTGATATTGCAGATGTAAACCGTCTGTACACAAAACCATCCCGGGAGTTGAAATCCAGGCCCCAGCTACAGATACGAGCCATTGTTTTCCATTTGTGGATCTGCAGAGGGACAGCTCTCAAGAGAACAGATTGGCATATCTTCTTGTGATTCAGGCTTTTGCTCGTATCCATTTTTCTCTGTAAACAGGAAAGTTAAAAACAAGCAAATAATATTATCAAAACATTTTATCAGGATTTATCAGGATGTCGGGATTTTCCATTGCAGAAAGATTATCTCATTTTACATCCATTTTTAGGAATTTTATTTCTGACGATAATCTGATACCCACCTCTGCTGTAGGTAGATAGCAGCTGACGTTTAACAGGAATTGTAGAACTAATTGAGGCGTTTGGCTCTGACAGACATGCCTGTTGTTCTTCTCTGCGTTCATATTGTCTTTAGACTTTTGCAAATTGTAAACATGTCCAATGAAGGGCATGCAGGTTGAATATACACCAGTAAAAGCAGTAAAGCCGTTTGAGCACCTCTGGGTAATAACCCTCTCCAAGGCAAGGCTAACTTCACAAGATCTGAATATGCAACAGAAATTTGGAGACATCATGTTAGATTGCAATTTTCATACATTAACATTCATTCAAATTACCCAGTCAACTCTGTAAAATGTTTGAGAGACACATACAAAATGTCACAGTGTAATTCAATGCATATTGGGGGCATAATGAGACAGAAGTGAGACCATTATGTTTCTAGAATTACAATAAATTGGTGTCAGATTGTAAATGCAGCTCCTCTAGAGATCATTTAATTGTCTTTTGAGGTTTCCCTCAATATGGTATTTAGACTCAGATTGTACAGGTAGACTCCCTAATGAGAAAATCATTAAATTACATGCTGTCAACCGATGGATCTGTGGGCAACCACACTGGGATTTTCATATCCTGACAAAAAAAGAGTGTTAACGAGCAAAATGCAGCACAATTCACAAGGAAATGGACAAGTGATAGTTTTAACTAGTCAGCAATTTACTCACCTCTGACATGAAATTGTTACTTCTGCCACGTCACTGCCATGAGTGACAGTATTAACACCTGAAGCAGTGAAGGCCTTTACCATTTCTACATCTTGCTCATGCTGACTGAGGTCACCACACTGGTTCAGGCCGAGCCATCTGCCAGATGACACCATCCATGTCAACAGTGCTAGGAAGAAAAATGTGACTGTTGTCATCTCGTAACCTTACGTTTGGAATGCGCATTTCATGGAAGGATGTGTTTTATAGCTTCCTCTCTGAGACCCAAATGTAGGAGGAATCTGAAGTGGCCACTCTCAGTAATCCATGCAAATCTTTCCTTTTTTCTGCTCCCAGACCTCAAGGATGTGAGGCATGAATAGTAGATCTGACGACAATACACATGGGACTTGTTTATCAATTTCATTATTCATCTTTTATTTCAGTGTTACTCTGATTATTACAATTTTCAGAATGTGTCTTTTTTTCAATTAAATGTCAACTTTAGTTTTTTCATAAGTTTTTTACTCTCACCAAGTCTCTTGTTGGTCTGGTTAATCCTGTGTTCAGTCATTAGAGTTGCCAACATGTTCCAGATATTGTACAGCACAGCAAGGCCACAATGATACAACAATGCAAACATCAATAGTCATAAAAAGACAATCCCAAGTGATGCAAATTGCTTCTCCAAGTTATTGCCATCTATATTTGGTAAACATTAGGAAATATAATTCCCTTAAATGTATATATCACTGTCATTAATCTCTAATCCATCCTTCCATCCTTCCATCCAGAAACTCATAAACAGCATTAGCATGCAAACTCTACACGAAAGTCCTCTAAGCCTAAACTTGAACTGAGGTTATTTTATTTCATTAATTGATTTATTAAAATCATATTGGCATGCATTACAGTTGGTTGAAAGAAGGCCATTGTGATACTGACGGTTTAATCAAATACTTTTGTATAATATCTGCTACCTCTGTGCTTAAACAGCTTATTGTCAATCTGAATGCTTAGTGTATGCTCTGTCTGCTCTCTACAGGGTGACCTTCAACAATATCACATGTGCTTTTTTTTTTTATTGTGGCGTGTTAGAAAAGGGAAAAAATTATGTAAGTATGACTTGCATATAACTCGTCTTAAGGTTTGCTGACAAGCAGTATGCACTTTTAAAACATTGTTAGCCTGTGCTGCTTGGTCTGCAACAGTTATGCATTTAGGTCTGGCATTTACACATAAGCGCAGCTACGACTCACTACAAACAATGATTTCTGAAAACACCGGTCACAGGGAAGATTCAGAAAAATTCTGTCTCCATTTGCATCTAAAGTTGAGTAGGCAGAGATTTATGCAAAATATGCAATGGAAACATATGTGCAAGGATCGTGACTCAATTACAGGAAGCTGAAAACATCCCAGTTCTTGTTAGGCCAGCATACACCCTGCACATGTGCACACTTAACCAATTGAGCATGTTTGTGATGCTCTGCAGCATGTTCCAGTTCAAGCCAATATCCAGCCAATTTGTACAGCCGTTGACAAGGAGTGGACCAAAATTCCACAGGCCCCAATTAACAACCTGATTTACTGAATGTGAAGGAGTTGTGTTGCCTCGTGTGATGCAAATGGTGGTCACATCAGATACTGATGTGGGCTTCGTTTACACGTACGCAGGTTTTCACAAAAACGTATATTTCCCACTCTACGTTTACAAAAAATCTTCATTGACAAGAACCCTCATATACACCTGGTTCAGAGCTACTATGAGCTTTGTAAACCTGTAGGGGGCAGTGTAACGAGAAGCATAAAGCCATGATGGCCAATCAGAATCCTTGGCATAAATATCCTCTTACCCCAATTTAGATGCAAACAGATAAACAGTTTTTCCAGATCTCCACTGTGGCCAGAGTTTTCAGGAATTATTGTCTGTTGTGACTTGTAGCTGTGTTTACATGTAAATGCAAGGCCCAAACGCAGAGAAATGTCACAGCTTTCTAAATACCTGGGTACATGTAAACATGACCTTGATTTCGGACCCCAACTAATACAGTAAAACTGCAAACAGTGGACTTTCATTTTGGCCAGCCTTAGCCTGTGCAATATTACTGCTGTCTAATCAGCATCTTAAGATGCCACACCCGTGAGGTGGATTTAAATACATTTTTGAATAATATTTGTGAGAAACCAGCTTTTTTTGTACAAGTACTATAAGTTTGAAAAAGTCTTTAGATCTTGAGGTATCTTATTGTTTACATATTTTGATCATTTTACTTACTAATATTTGCCCTCAAAATGCTTGACCAGCCTATCCAGGGCTCTACTCTGACGGGTGTCACTGGAAATAGTTGGGAAGAAAGATGCAAACTCTGCCTTGTTGCTCAGACAGATACAAGTAGAAAAGTAGCTAAGCTGTGACTAAGTGATGTAAAATTTAAATGCGACAACTAAAAATAGAACATATGAGAATCTTTAGACATCAGTAAAAGATAATGCTGTGAAATGTATATTCTTCAATACTACATACACCTGAACATAAATGATCCCCATCTGTACACTACACAATTTTTAATAAAATAACTAAGGGTAAATATTTAACTTGACAGAACACTTATTAAGAAACAACTTTAAAATTACTTCGAAAACACATTTTATTTCAGTTAATGATGCACAAACTTTCATTTCACAATCATTGTTAAAAGTTTAAAAAAAGTTGAGATGGGGTAAAGATCAAAACGAATCCTTACTTGAAAAACATGCAACAGTGACATGTTGTGAGACAGGTTTTAATTAATATAGACCCTATTTAGCTTGCTTGGAGCAATAAGCCACCTGTTCTTCCTGTTGTTGTGTCACAGGATGGAGCAATCTGTTGCAATGTTTATTCTCTTGTGTCTGCTGTTTGCGGCCCTGCTGCACCTGCCACACAGGAGTGGAGTCATAGATGTGGCAGATGGGGTCCTATTTACCTATCTCTGTTTTTCCTTCAGTGTTGTTTTGTATGTCTTGTGATGTTTTTATGTTCTTTTCATTTTTTTAATATGTTGCATCATGGAAATGTTTGTGGGAATAACAACTTCAGGCTATTGTTTTTCTTTGTGTCAAAAGTTGTAAGCTTTATTTTTCATGCTACATGCTGCATTGTATTACTAATATCATAAGAGTAACTCCTTTTTCCTCTGTCTTCTTTATAAACATTTATTTCACAACATTGGTTCACAATATTAGTCACATTCACCCAGTCAGACACGATGTGCGCTGCCATGCAATGTGCTGAGATGCAAACATAAAAAAAAAAAATCATTCCATCCATCCATCCATCCATCCATCCATCCATCCATCCATCCATCCATCCATCCATCCAACCATCCATCCATCCATCCATCCATCCATCCATCTATCACACAGAGACAGAAAATAACACACACATTCACATGTGGGAACAATTTAGGATTACCAAGTAACCCGTTTTTAGACTGTAGGAGAGAAACCGGAGTACCTGGAGGAAATCCACCACGCCCACCTGGGGAGAGCATTCAAACTCCACACAGACAGGCCTCGGCTCGTATGTGGACCCAGACTTTCTCGCTGTGAGGCAGGAGCACAAATCACTTCGAAGTAATCGAAAAAGTATTAGCTAAGAAAAAGATATGTTTATAATTCAAAACAAAATTTTTTTATGCTTCGTATTGAAAAATAAATGTCCTTATGTTGTCATAATCTGTGAAGTCTGAACTTGTAATTGTTGAATTATTTTGTGTGTGTGGCCAAAATTTGGCAAGTGTGTTGACCAAAACACTCCACGTGGATTTTGTAATTTTGTTGTTGCATTTGTAGCATGTGAAATGGCTTATGGTTTTATTTGACATATGTCTGGCAGAACGCTCCATCAGAGTTTGTAGTCATAAGAATAATTAAAAAGTAGCAGTGACATTGATTACTCTTTGGAATGAAATGCAATGCTTCTTATTCCCCCTGATAAACATTGGAATGCAAACATAGCCATTATTGTAGCTTGGCTGTATTTATGTAGAGTTCTCTCTATATTGGTGTTCCCACGTGATGTGTTTGACATGTGTGGAATAAATACATGTTGACAACATTATTATATATGATTAAAGTTTTATTTACTTCAATGGTATCAATTGCTAAAAATACAGAAACGTATGAGCACAAATTATGATTTTAATAACAACATGGCAGCACATAAAAATTGGAACATAAAAGTTTTAATAATGAATATCACTATGAGAAGTCTTTCCTATTATGTGTCTCTTAGTGTTCTGTTCTGGCTTCAACAAGATAATGTAACATTTTGGCAAAAATATGCAGAATAGCAGTCCATAACTGGAGGATAAAATAGCAAATATTTCCACAGCAACTGTGAACTTTCCAGGGGAGCTGACGTAAGCTGGGATAAATGTGATCCACACTGCACAGAAGATCAGCATACTAAAAGTGATGAATTTAGCTTCATTAAAGTTACCTGGTAGTTTCCGAGCCAAAAAAGCAAGCACAAAGCACAATAATGCCAGAAGTCCTATATATCCCAGAACAGCCCAAAATCCTATAGCTGAACCCAGATCACACTCTAAAAGTATCCGATCATTAAACAACCACATATTCATGTAAGGAAAAGGTGGATTGATTGTTAGCCAAAGTATGCAAATCAAAACTTGTATGAGAGTGAAACTGAGTACACTGAGTCTCTGCTGTGCAGGCCCAAACCATTTCATGACATTATTGCCTGGAAGTGTGGACCTGAAGGCCAATAAAACTACAATAGATTTCCCTAGAACACAGGAGATACAGAGGACGAAGGTGATACCAAACGCCGTGTGTCTCAGCATACAGGACCACTTGGAGGGCCGGCCGATGAAGGTCAGAGAACACAGGAAACACAGAGTCAAAGAGAAGAGCAGCAGGAAGCTCAGCTCAGAGTTGTTGGCTCTTACTAAAGGGGTTTCTTTGTGGCAATAAAAGACTACTGTTGTGATCATCGTCAGAAAAACCCCAAGCAATGAAAATAGTGCTAAGAGTGTCCCCAGGATTTCATTATACATGAGGAATTCTATTTGTTTGGGGATACAAATGTTCCTTTTTGTGTTGGACCAATATTCCGATGGACATTTCATACATTGTATTGAATCTGTAATGAAACACAAGGGACCAGGGAGGGAAAAGTCAGAGGTTAAATTGAAGATTGACTTCAGCTTCTTTCTTTTCTTTTTAACACTGGAAGACATTTTATTTACTTGTTATATTGCTGATCTCCCCTGCAGGACAGGGTACGCAATCATGACAGCAGGCTGGCTTGCCTTTCTGGAGGACCTTATGAGTTCCTGGGAGACATTTCTCACTGCAAACTGACAAAGGCACCTCCTGCAAATATGAAAACAACTATCAGTAGAATAATTTTTTGTACTAAGAACACATTATAAAATATAGATATCAAATAGCAATATTAAAATATTTTGAATCGTTTTTAGTAAAGTGGTCCACATTACTTCTTTACCTCAGTCAAGCCATTTCCCCAAACAACAGGGATGTTGTTCATGACAAACTGATAACTGTCTGGAAGAGAAGCGTCATAAATGCCGACTGTTTCTCCTGTCAGAGCTCCTTTGTTGGTGATTTGTAAATTAACAAGCTCATATCTGGCTGGAGAGTCTCCATCACTGTTGAAATAAACTCGCTCTCCTGCCTCAGTGACAAAATGTACAGTCTTGAGGTATTGCAAGACCTTGAAAAGAAGTAAAGAGAATATGAATTACTGATTGGAGAAATTATATATATATATATATATACACACACACATACATATACATATATATTCCAAATACCAAATTATCTGTGTTATCAGATCATGCTTGTTGCAAACCCAAAGCTGTGAAAACTGAATTTGACTGCATCATGTGAATATTTGACTGTGGAAAGTCTGTCATTTATCATAAGGTTTCCCTCACATGTTTCTCACCTGCCATGGTTGAATCTGTTTTGGGTCTGGGCAGCTCACATTTGAGAACAGTCCTCCTCTATCATCACATTTAATCAGTTTGTCCAGAGCATGAGCCACTGCATAAACTGATTTATAGACATTATTGCTAAACCTTAACTCAGACACATCTGTGAATTGTGAATCGACATTTTGCAAACTCTCCAAGCCGCTGCAAGGCTGTCGTGTTGTAACACTTTCACCAAGAGAGCAGTCAAACACGTCTTCCCAGAAATCTCTGACAAACTGACTGCTGGGAAACTGTGAAGGATGGAGCTGCTTCAGATACTCCCCCAGCCCCGAGATATTTGCTTTGGAGACAGTGAAGCCAAGTGAGCCCTGTAAGATGCTGTGTCCTTCACTGTCAGTCAGAGAATGGTCTGTGATCCACGCGTCACTTCCAATCCATTGCAGTCCCGTGATGTTCTGTTTGTATAGCGCAGTAGCCAGCAGCTTAATCTCTCTATGTGACATAAAAGCCACAATCACTTTGGAAGTGGACTGCTTTATGGCTTCTGTTATTTTCAGCAGACGGTCTGGTGGATCGGATGATGAAAATGCTTCGGAATACTCGATACACACTCCATATTCTTGTGCTGCTTGGATGAATGCTGCAATGCCATTAAATCCATATTCATTATCCACGGCTATTGCACCGACCCAGGTCCAACCAAAGTGCTTGACCAGCTTTGCCAGGGCCCTGCTTTGGTAGTAGTCGCTGGGGATGGTTCTCAAAAAACTGGGGTACTTTTTTCTGTTGCTCAAACAGGTGCAGGTGGCAAAGTGGCTGATCTGCAATAGAACGTACACAGATGTGACATGGAGTGAAAGAGCAGACACATGCATTCATGTATGAAAGTCATTTAAGGCCCATTGTTGTATCCGATTATGCAAATAGAGTCCTGAAGTTGACACACATTTTTTTTACATTGCTTACCACGGGGATATTAAACCTTCCAACTACTTGTGCAAATGCAATGGTTGGTCTTGAACCTGAATGCCCCAGTATGGCTTGCACGGTCTCAGTTTTAGTGCAGTTGTCATCTCCGATTTCTCTTTTCATTCCACTTGCCAGATCCAGAGCAGCTCTCACTATGGCCATAGTTCCACAGGCACCGTAAATCTTGTATCCAAGTTTAAAATTGGGCAGCATGTCAGGGTTTCGGTTGATCTCGTTTAAAGCAAAGATCATCACCTGTGCAAACTTAAATTCTCTGAAATTGAAACTGAAAAAGAAAACAGATTGATAAATGGAAATGAAACAGTATAACATTATAAAAAAAAAACAAAAAAAAACATAGTTCTTATGAGACAGAAAAACCTATATGCACAAAAATTAAATCAATTGCTATAATGAATAAAAACATTCTAATGACCTATAAATACACACTTTTTGCATTTTGTGTTTTCTGGAATTGTTTGATATGTATTAGTTACATAATCTTGCCCTGTGCGAAATGAAAAAATGCCTCCAATAACAAAATCCCCATCCTGGGTTAGTTCAGGTGGTTGTGGTGAGCCCCGCAACTGACACACAAAATATCCTTTCCCTATTAGCAGAACTGATATGAGAAGCCCCAGTAGCGGCATGGCTCCGCTCTGCCAGCTGTGCAAATCAGCTCCACATCTCATCACTGGGCTTTATACATATTCAACGACA
>OMNM01002471.1:11612-31071 GCA_900302745.1 Parablennius parvicornis | reverse complement strand
ATATATTACTTTTAAAGAATTTTTTTTTTTTTTTTGTTTTTTTTTTTTCCTGATGAGTTGAATTATCTATTATTTTGTTTTATGTGAGAACTGCTTCGGCCCGCTGATCAGATGGTGTCTTGTTTTAGTTTGGAACAAACACCCAGGGACAGTTGAATGACAACATTTGTTTAGAGTTTTATTGTGATTATGATTTTGATGGACAAAGCAAACGACCGCATCGCGTTTTGCGTCGTTGATTTGTGTGAAACACAGTGCCTTTATCATGTTATCATTTTAAAATATGTTTATTGAACCAATCCTACGCTCTCTAATGTACGTTTGTGTTTTCAGTCAGTCTCCGTTTTTTTTTTTTTTTTAGCTGCAGCCACACGTTTTTTTTTTTTTTCACTTCTCACATCTGTTCTGATCACCCTTCTGCTGTAAATATGTACATTATCATTTCATACGTGTCTTCAGACCCGCACCACATGTCCATGGTGTTTCTGTTTTTCAACGCCAAGATGTCACTGTGCTGGTTCCACTTGTACATTTCTTTTAAAAAGGTACTTCATAATAAAGATGTTGAATAAAGGCTTGTTCTGTTGAGTTTTTTCCTCCTCCTCCAGGTAATTACATCCACGCTCTATGCTACAGTGTTTCACGCGAATGAAAATACTGCCTACCTTTCTCTATGAATGTGTTTAATATCTATACATGGTGCAAAGTGTGCAGTGGTTAGAACGCTCACCTCTCAGTGAGATCATGCACAGTTCGAGAGTGGGCTGGTTTGCATGTTCTCTGTACATATTGACTGAATCTTTCTGAGGTTTGAATGTGATTATGATGGTCCGTCTCTGTGTTTGTCCAATGGTTGGAGTTTTTTTAATAATGCAAGAGATATCAGAGAAGTTTCCAGAACATTCCACTGTATTATGCACCAGAAGGATTTAAAATTGGCTTTATTTTCCATAGTATTTCAAATAGAACCAGACTTGATTAATATCACATGGGAAATTTGAAAGGGATAGACATCTTTAAAAATATAAAAAACAGGTTAAATTCCAAAGCAATGGAACTCACTTCTGAAAGAAATCAAAAGAGTCAGGAACTCATCTGGCATTCAAGAAATACATAAACTCTACAATGTAAAAGGAAAAGTTAGAAAATTAGATTTGGACATAAATATTGTGGAACAATTTGATGTGAACAAGCATGAAAATTATGGTTTTATATATTGTAAATACTGTACATAAAATGCACAAAAATATCTGTACAACTAAATATTTAGAAAGTTGGACATTAACAAAGTAACACACTGAGGTAAAGGTAACAAAGGGGCAGATATAACACTGACCTCTTCTACTCCTTTTCATTCAGACTGTCAGATTGGATGTTTTGAATGGAATTAAAAAACAAATTGCTCATCAAAGCAGCACAAATAATTGAAAATAGTTGAAATTGAATTGTGGCACACAACAGACTAGAATATGTATGCATAAATATGTAATTTGATGAATATACACACAATTTTTTGGTTTTGTGAAAATATGGGATCACTCAACTAATGTGTTTGACATCCCTGGTCCACAGTGTACACTGCCTTCACCTAATCAGCTTAATGAGCTCCACCACCCAGTGACACATTTTTGATGAAACGAAGTAGAAGATGGATAGATGTCCCATATCATCAGAATAAATTCTGTAGCGCTTGGAGCTTCTCAGATACAATCTATTTTCTTGGTAACAACAAAGACATTAATATTGGGCAGGTGCAACTGCAGAAACATCCTGAAATGCTGCATTGAGTGGCGCTAATTAAAAAAATAAAACACTTAGCAGTGTATTTCCCCACCAATTAGAACAAGTAGCAGTGACATGAGTTAGTTTTTTTTCTTTCCCCATTAAACATGAGGTGCTTATAACAAATCTATAAACCAAGTGAAACGGGCATGTCAGTGATACAGTTGTGGGATTATAATTATATTAAATCTATGTTTGTGTTCACTTTTTTCCATGATAATATTCATTATAAATCAACAAAAAAGTCATAATGGTTGGTAAACACATAGATATAATAAACGATAAATAATAAATAATAAATATGTTTATATCTATGGGTAAACACCCTCACTTTCTGTTCTTTAAAATCTTGAACGCCACCTTGTGGTGGATTTCTGACGTACAACGTGTGTTTAATGACGTCATCACGCAAGCGGATACAAACAAACGGTGGCAGTGCAGCTAAGTTTGAAGAGGCTCCACAATTTCTCTTGTTTAGCTACAAATTTAAGGAATTTATGTACTGTGAGAACGTAAATCAAGTACGTTTGAAAGTGACCCTCCTGTTTGTGAATGTCGTTAACTTTTGAGCTCTAAATGAAATTCTCGCTGTTACAGGATTAGCATGGTAGCTAGCTGACAGTATTAGCCTCAGCCAGAGAAACATGTCATGGATCCTCTGAGCATTGTGGCGGATGAAGTCGCTCTGGAGGGTCTGGACGGGATCACACTGTCCACTCTCTGGATACGACTCGAAAACAGAGAGCCCAAGTTCCCCCTCAAGCTTGACGACTGCACCAAGGGTCTCCTCTGGAGGTCTGTAGCCTGCAATGAAGACCTGAGCTTCTACGAGCTGCCAAGTGAAAGAGAGGACGTCGTTCTGTTCGACAGGTGAACCATTTGTCCTGACTAAAGGCATGAAAAGCCACCTTTATTTAAAAATCTTTGAAATAACCCACCCCAGAGTGTTGTATTTTACTATAAAGTCAGTTTAAAACATCCTTTTGTGTCATTCCCACATGATGAAATGTTAAAACTATTGTTCTGCTCAAAGTAAACATTTTGCTGAATTTCTTTAAAATAAACTTAAATGGGAATACATTTCTCACCGGGTTTATGCAATGGATGATTGGCAGTATACTAATAAATACGTCTGTTTTGCTATATACTATATTACGTATTTTCAGGAAAAGTACTTTAAGGAAGAAGGACTAACTATATGTGTAATAAAGGTTTTCTTAGTTGATGAGTTATGAATGAGGTAGACTAACTGGTGACCAGAAGTTACCAAAGTTATTTGCCAAATGATTTAACCTCTCAGTGAAAAATATTAAATATTAAACATATTTAATAAGCCACACATTCAGCCAGTACTGACTACCATTCCTAGAAGACTGTATCAGCTTTTGAGTTTTATTTTCAATAGTCTGGACTCCACTTAATTAATACTCAACACTGTCAGTAAACAGACCAATTTTCACACTTTTAGTATTTAAAAGAAAAAGATTCCTGAATCATCTTCCTATGCTTTGTTTCATTTTAAGTGAATGATTGCATTAAGTTTGTTGTGTTTCGATGTATTTTCAAAGATTTTGTTCCATTTGTGTGTTTCCAGGTTTAAGGAAATTGATTCAGAGTCCAACATACATTTAACTGACTCGTTCACTGGTACAGACAAAGACGTCTACCCCGTCCACATTATTTCAGAAAACAAGGATGGGATTCAGGGCTCCTGTGCTTTTTTTAAAGAGAGGAAAGACATCACCAAGCATGTCCGCTCTAAAGACCTCGCTTTGTTGCTCACCTTGGAGGAGGCCATGGAAAGGTCTGGTCAAAGTCTTAGATATTATAGAGGTTTTTATTTATTTAATTTTTTAAGCTTTGTACGTGCAAAACATACTTACATTTACAGTGTTTCTCTTCCTTCTCAGATATGGCCGAAAATTGGTGGTTGTGGCCTCTCAAGTGACCCGGTTCAGAGCTCTGATCGGCAGCGAGAGCGATCCGGATTTAAAACTCAGCGATGACTCCTACTGTGTGCTGGAAAAAGTGGGCCGTGCGAGGTGGCAGGGAGAGCTTCAAAGGGATCTGCACGGAAGTTGTTTCAAGTAGGAGATGCACGCTCGCATGTTTAACTCGGTGGCGCTGTGGTTTGTTTCTGAGTAAACAGCTGCTGCTTGGTCTGTGCAGGGTCGACGCTCGGAAGTTCCACTACTTGAGGAAATCTCTCGTCAAACATGAGCTGGTCACCTTGCAGTCTTATGTCAAGCGGCTGCCGTCTGGACTGCAACAGTACTCCATTCTACTGCTGCTCAAACGCTTCCATATGAACAGGTCTGTAGTCTTCTGGTGGTTTATTGTCGGGACTGTTTACCGTTGTTGGTTTTCTGATGACTTCTTAGTCTAATTTATCCAATAAATACACAAATCCCAAGTTGATAACCGTATGTCCTGATGATCGACTATAAAACTGTCAAATAAACTTTCTTGGTTATTTGAACCCATACTTACATATTCCTCTCCGTTCCTAATGGAACATCGGTCTCCTCCGAGGACTCACCATCTGTTTTGTACAGTATCTTTTTCCTCACACCACGTAAACCATCTCTTTCCAACTTCTCTCCAATTCTCACATCCTTGTGTCTCCAGGTGTGTTGGTGTCTCCCTCTATCACGCGTCTATTCCCCGTGGCTTTCACTCAGGATAGATATAAAGATAGATCGTCCATTCCTTCGTTCATTCATTTGTTCCTCTTTCCCACTCAAAATTGATAGTCCTTCCTTCCTTCCTCCTTCCCTTCCTCCCTCACAGCTTCAGTAGCTTCAACACACAATTGAATGAAATCAAATGAAAACAAGATTAAACAAAATAAATTCAAATAAAACTCCTTCTCTATCGGCTGCTGCCTTATTTGTGTCCAAAGCTCCTCATTACAGAATCTTCTTGGCCACCAAATCCGCAGGATGCTCCTCAGGCTCTTTTTGATGAACACCTGCAATTTCTGCTGTATTCCCTTGTTCAGTCTCCATATTTCCAAACCACACAACAACACTGCTTTTTACATTTGACCCAAAGATTCTCATCTTGGTCTTGGTTGTGAGTGCCCTCCTTGCTTTCCCAATGCATGCTTAGATATCTTCATCAATTCTTCCCATCTTGCTCATAATACCCCCGTGGTCTGAACCTCTAGTTTTCATTAATGTCCATGTCCAAGGTGTCTTTTTGATTACTGGTCCTAGTGCCCCCACCAGCCTGTCTCGAGTCCCCCCCGAACAGATAGCTCTCCCCATTGTGTCGTCTTCCAGGAGGACTCTGTATGACATGCTGATGGAGTTTGTGTCCAGCTTCCTGCAGCAGGCACCTGGTCAGTCCAGCACTGTGATGCACCTCAGAGACCAGATGGTGTGTATCTTTCGGTGATTGTTCGTTGTGTTGCTTTGTGTTTTCACCTTTCTCTCTTAATGATAAACAGACGTTTTTTCTTTTTCTTTTAGAACGTCGACGACCGCGTTTTTAAGCGTATACTGAGATACATGCGCATTGGCAAGCTAGTGCAGATCTTCCAGTACCCACTGGAGGACTTGGATCCCAGCGCTGGACCCTGCACCCACAGAAATGGTGACGTTCCTCCAAAACAGGATTCATGTTATTGAACTGGTGTCCTCATTCTACCATAATTCTTTACATTCTAAATACACTTTAAATCACAAACAAGCAAACCACTTGTGATGGATGTACATTCATTTCACACCAGGCAGACTTTCTTGATACATAAAAAATACTAAATCCCCAAAACATGAGTGAAAAATGACCAAAATTCTCACTGTGTACCTTTAACTATACCTTTTTCATTGTTATTGATTTTTCTTGATAATTATTAATCAGTTAATTATCATATTCACCCAGTTTTAAATCAAGATCCCCAAATTGTGTAATTCAATGTAATACTTCTTATTAACTTCTTATTAACAATTACAAAAAAAATGAAAATATTTCCAGCAATACATTTGAATGCAAAATGTAAACATAAAATAAAACACCTACTTACATTTTGGGAGTTATGTCTCATGTTGTCCAGCCAAACTTCAGGTTTGTGAACTAAGTCTTTTGTCACTTTATTGGGCTCTGAATAGAATCACTTTCTACCATTTCCCTTCAAATTGTGCTTCTTGTTGTCTCAGTCTGCGTGTCAGTTTATTCTACAGTCTCTATCCAATGATTCTGATTGTCCACCCTACCTCCTTTTCTTCTGATTGCTTTCTTTCTAGCTATCAGCAGTATTTTTTTTAGTACTTTTTTAAAATACTAAAACCATCATCCAACAGGGTAACATGAATATTATTTAAAGTTTGTGTTTAAAAAAAAAGAAGAAAGTTTTTACATATTTGTTTTCCAGGCAGTAAAGTGCAGGTCCGCTGTTTGAGGCTGTTGAAGCCGTACGTGAAGAAGGGCTTAACTGAAGCCGAGGACGACGATGACGATGACGAAGAGGTTGACAGAAGCAGGGGCCTCCCACCGGAGGGGCGATTCCTTGAGAAGGACCGTCTGTCTCAAGCCTACCACATCGGTACGTCGGATCACTGGTTCATCTCTGCAGTGTCTGCTGGGAAAAGCCGCACATTTATACGAGTGACTTTATATTTACCAGAAGGTTTCCATCACGAACCGTTTGTTTTCGTGGTCAAGTGTGTCTCATTTCATGAATACAGTATCTCAGATAAGTGTACAACGGACTCCTGCCTTCACACTACTTAACAATCTTCTTATGGATTGTACGTAATTGTCAGTTTGAACTATGCAACATTGTAATTTGAGGTGAAGCTTGTAGCATGTTACTGAAATTTTTAACCCAGATATGATTTGTTTCTCTAATTCAGATTTTTTTTTTTTAAACCTTCAGCCATGTTATAAATGTGTCAATGTAACAGGGGTTTCATTACACAAAATCCCTCCTAGTCGGATCTTTGCTCTTATTTCTAATGTCTGAAAACACAAAATCCAGCAACAGAGAGCTTTGAATTACATTGCAGCCACTGAAACAGTTGAGTTTTGCATGGATTCTAGCTTTTGTCTCATTTCCTGCGATGCAGTGCTGTCCTGTGGCACAAAGGGAATCTCTCAGACGGGTTTGGGTATGAGGATGAATATCGGGAAGTTGGACGCTCGGATGGTGTGCCGAAAGATGGAAGGTGATGGTGTGATCAAGGTAAGGCTCAGACACTTTTAACCCCTTAAAACAAGTTTCCCTCTCGAAATAAGACATTTGTTTAGTTTGAAATTGCTTGAAAATGCAGAGTAGCCAGTTTATGAGCTGTTGATGTGCAGACAGACAAAATCAGAGTTGAAAACTCGGATGTATGGGTTTCCCTCCCGCATGACCTCTGCCAGAGGTCAGCCTTTGCAAAGATAATACTTCCTCTCTGACGTGCAGCGGATATGCTGGCAGTCTGACAGAAGTCTGCATCTTTGTCTGGCACTTTTGTATTTGATCTGCCGTTTAATAAATAACCAGCATTGGATGTACAAAAATAGCCAGAGCCGGCAGAATCACACCTCGCTGGCCCACATTAATCGACAACATATTCACAAATGGCCTTGAAAACAACACTGAGTGGATTATTCATTGTTGATATCAGTGACCACCTGCCAGTTTTTACAGTTTACAGCAGCAATTTCAAAGCGAACCAAACAGATCAAAGATCAACTTACAAACTATAAATGCATTTAAAGATGACTTATTAGCACAAAACTAGGATATAGTATTCCAGGGAAGTGCTATTAGATGCTATAAGGCAGATGAAGCATTTTTATGTCTTTATATGACTATATGACAAATATAGTGTAAAAAAAAAAAAATCCACCAGGAAACAGAAATACACTGATGTATGTTGAAGCTGTGCGAGGATCTCAAAGCAACTACATTTAGGTTTAAAACAAACCTTCAAATGTAGGTATTCAACTTTTAATCTATTAAAGTTTAATTATTCCTTTAGACTGATTACTTTTTGATGTTTTATTTTCCTGCAATTTTGTAATTGTTTGCCTTTTAACTACTTTAATTTGCACTTTCCCTTTCATACTTCTGTTTGAATTTATGTTTTATGTAGTTTTTATTATTCTTTTTCCCTTTACATTGTCATATTGTTTAATATCTGTATTTGTTTTATCTAATTTGTATCATTTTAATATCTCATCATGTATGTTTGTCTTTTTATTGGTATTTTTAATCTATATTTCTTAATTTCATTATTGATAACATAGTTTTTTTTTTTTTTTTTTTATGGCAATTTCAATCTCCCTGTGAAGTTGCTTGAATTATATATAAATGCCCTATGAGAAGTTTTGAAAATAAGCCTTTATTGATGTCGCCTACAATCACCCAGTCACAGAATGTTTTATTTTCATGCCACATACTCGCATTTACTTTGATCTATATTGGTTCACAACTGTTATTTAAAGTTATCGTTTTAAGTTTGAGGCTCTGTTGTTTCCCTTGGATCCCATTTTAATGTGTTTTCCTTCTTGCAGGGTTTCATGGAGGATGAAGGTCGTCAGAGAACCACAAAGTTCATCAGCCATCGGTTTGTATTTTAACAGTTGAATTTAGCATTACAGTCTCTGCGGTTGGATTAAATATTTTCTCCGCTGCATCAGGTGCGTGGGTGTCAGTGATCAACTGCAGCTGTTTGCTAAAGAGCGAGAGAAGAACAAATTGCTCTACTCCTCTGCTCCCACAACACCCAACGCCAAAGAAACACCCACGACACGAGGTGGTGGCAAAGCTCCCGTCAAGAGAAAGAGGGCAAGAAAAGGAAAGCAAGTGGAGGAAGAGGATGAAGGGGCAGCAGGTGATAATGAGAGTAAAGGGGACGAGAGTTCAAAGCAGAAAGAACGCAAACCGAGAGGACGGCCAAGAGGAAGAGGAAAGAAAGACGAAGAAAACAAGCCGACGGCGGAGGACACAGAACCCGAAGCTGCAGTCGCACCGCCTCCGGCTGAATGTGAGAACTCATTAAAACGTTGCATGTCTCATAGTGGATTGTGTTAAAATGGATTACATTGTGATTTTTCTTAAATGTTTTAACTCGATAGGCGATCACAGCTCTGTGTTGTTTCATGTTTCTCAGGTGAAGCTGCATCCCTCAACAAATCTGTGACGCCTGAGCCAAAATCCATTTCTGCACCAGGTAACTTCTAAACAATACAAGTAAACTGCAAAATCTCCAGTCTTATTTCTGACAGCAGAAAGAATCAGTAAACGCCTCATTGGCTCCTTGAGGTTTTGAAGTCTAAATTATTTAGTTGTTTTACATGTTTAGGAAAGAAACAAATTATTTCTCAGAGCTGAGAGGAGCTACTTTTGAAACGCTTTTGGCATTAACATGGAAGAGTTGGTGAACTTTTCATCAGTGCAGCTCACATATTCTGCTCATGGATGTTCATTATACATGTAGGACCAGTTCCAAAGGAATAAAAGTTTTAGCTTTATAAGATTTATCACCGAAAAACATCGTTTCAGTTTGGAACCTATCAACCAAACACAAATATGTCTGTAAGTTCTCTTCACCATTTTGACTGGAATATTTCACGTCACTTTAAAAATTGATTAATCAGTTTTCCTGTTACTGTGATTTCAACTAAATTAGATCTTTATCACTCAGTGCAGTTTGTAGGATGTTGCTCTTTTGCTCTATTTCTGTGTGATTTGGATCTCCTCTGTGATCAGACCCAGCTCCAGTGGATGAGGAGGAACAGTCCACCTCAGCTTGTGCCTCCTCTGAAACCCAGACTGAGGTTTCAACCACAACAGACAACAATGCAAGCACAAAAGATGCAGCTGTTATCAGCCGTAATGTTGTCAGCCAGCTGGAGGTAGGTCTAATAGTTCAGTCATTGTGTTTTCTTTCTGCATCACTTGAAGGATTGGAGCTCACAGCTCCACCACCCCTCCCCCGCAGGTCCCCCATCATTCGAAGAGGTCGCATGAGACGTACCGCCTCCTGAGGAGGAAGAACCTGATCGTGGAGGCCGTCAATAACCTCAGAATCATCGAGGGTCATTTCCCGTCAGTTCATTCTTCGTTATCAGAATTAAAGCATAGAAAGAGAGTCATCAAAACATCAACATGCTGTTTTTGTTTGTTTGTTTGTTTGTTTCTTCAGGCTGCAGAAGATGATCAATGAGCAGGAGAAGCAGGAAGGCGTCAGTACAAAATGTTGCAAGAAGACTATTTTACGTCTCGTCCAAAGGCTGTCGAGACAGGGCTTGCTCAAGATTTACACGACCACCGTTGTTCAGGATGGAATCACCAAGAAGGTGTGTGTGCACACTGTGTGAAATGGCATCAAAACTGAAGCCCTTGCACCCTACAGTACATGGCAGACTGCTCAAGCATGAAAAAACCCTAATGAATATAAGTCACTTTATTATTTGTCTGAAATGAGAGTCGAGTCTGTCACACTGTGAATCCTCTTTTGTCCTCTGCCCTGTGCTTCAATGTCGTCACACTTCTCTCTCCTCTGATGTCTGCAGGTTGACATGATTGTCCATCCGTCCATTCAGCCCGACGACGACATTGTAAACCAACTTATTGAGCAGGTCCGCTTTAAAATGTCCAACTCTTACGTAACTGCGCGGTGAGTATTTAACAATACTTAGAAAACTAGCGAGGAAAAAATACTGAATGTTTAGAGCTTTGTTTCAATTACAGGACTCGATATGCAATTTCTGTTTTTTGTGAGATATTCAACAGTTTTTGTTAACGTAAACGACTAAATCAAACTTTTAATTTCAATATAATTCAATTGACAAGAACATGATGAATAAAGAATGTGAAATTGAAGGGAAGCTTTGACTGGACTACCAAAGTGATGATTAGAATTGACTGGAGGTTGCCTTAAAGGTAGAGTGAGCTATATTCTTTATTAATCATTTCGAACTTCTCAAAATATGTTGTCATTTTATTAAAGACACAAAGGCCTTGTTTCATAGCTTTTTTGTTGAGGCGCTTCTCACTTGTTTCGTTCTTCCTCTTCTGTCCTTCAGCATGCAGCATGCTGAACAGAAAGCAAGAGAGCAGCAGGAGAAAGGACCCGGGGAGACGAGCTCTCCTAAAGGGCCCAAGAGCAAAGCTGAAAAAAGGAGAGCGGCACTCAAAGAGGATGACTTCACGCCCGTACCAGGTCAGTGTTGTAGTTCTCTTGATGCCTTAAAGGTCATCATGTAGTGACTGATTTGGTAAAATCACACCATTAGTTCATGAGGACATCCAGAATAACACTTTTGTCATTCAAGTGTGTTGATCACAAATGATCAACAACAAATGGAGCTGGTATTGAAAACGGCCCGTACTACTTGAGGCTGATGCATGAATGGAGGAAGATAAGTCAGGATGAAGACTGAGGAGAATGTGGAGGTTAATGGTGAACAGGAGTAATGCACAGCCTGGGAAGGAAAAGAGGAGAAACGGCAAAGATACCTCATTTAAAGTATTATTTCATCCATTGAGCCGTTCATCCATTGACACTTCAACATGTGGGCAAGTAGGGAATCAAACCTGCAACATCCCATTTGAGAGGCGATCTGCACTACCAACCGTGCCACAGACACCCAAATAAACCCCCCAAAACTTATGATTATTATTATTTGCAAAATATCTCTTCACATTTTTGACCATTTTAACATTATTGGTTGTTACAAACCCTTATTATAAAGTTAAGAACTCGTTAGAATCGCTCAAGCAGAGAAATCATTGAGTGATTGAATTGTAAAGTGAGCAGAAAAACTGAAAGCATGTTGAGGTTGATATGAGTCTGTATTTATTATCTTTGTTTAGAAAAATGGTCCATTTCTTTAATTAGTTGTGTCCTCAGCATTTGTTTTTGTTTTCTTAAAGTTCGTGGATTAAGTAAAACTTTGGGCTTCCAACCCAAAATGCACCGTCTGCGCGCCGTCCACCAGTTTCTCTGGTACATCATCTATGGCCACCCGCTCCTCCAGGAATCTGTCCCACAACCCGAGGGCAAACAGGATCTGAAAGAAACGGAGGACTCCACAAATTCAGAAACGCAGACCTCTGACGGCGCCGGCACCGCCACTGGTACGGAGCAGCAGGAAACTGCAGACCAAAGCAAATCCAACCTGCATATGATGTCTGACGACGAAGGGGAGGAGCTGAAGGACGACGCGACGCGCTCTCACGCTCACTGTGAAGCAAAGGGTGAGAGAGTCTGTTCCTTTTATTGCCTAATCCATTTTTACACTACATGAATTTTAAATGGTTTGTTTCACCAAACACATGTGCGTGTATGTTTCTGATGTATGTAGTGTATGTAGACGAAGACTCGTGGAAGAGGTTCGTCCCTCCCGTTTACGTCCAGAAAGACTACGCCCGGGGCTGGGCCCTGGTGGGCGATGTGCTCCTCTGTCTGCCTCTCTCCGTCTTCGTTCAGGTCATACAGGTCAATTACAAGGTGAGGACGCCGGAATTTCACATTTCGAAACCATCAACACACATAATATCGAAATTTAAAGGTTTTGGGTTGTAAGTCAGAGGGTGCTTCGTCAATTAGATAAGTAAATACCTTTTACCGGTTTTGTGTCCCCGATGTATTTTAAATTATATAATGAAAGTCTGTTTTTGAAGCTGTTTATTGATGTTAACCAAATTAGTTGTGACAGGACAAGAAGTTTGTGATGCGTTTTTTCACTGAATATTGAAAAGGTGCACCTTATTTATTAAAGGAAACGTCAGTTGTTTTTTTTTTTGCACTGATCTGAAACTTCCTGTTTATTCAGAACAACACAGCCATTTTTTTCCTGTCCTAGCAATTTCTCTTAAAAAAACAAAAAACAACTTCTTCTCACAGGTGGACGGACTGGAGGAATATCTCAACGACCCTGTGAAGCAGCACTATCTCATCCGAATGCTGCCAGCACACACCAAACGACAGCTGCTGTATAAACGGTGAAGTTCTTCCTCCTCATTACTGCAGTTTTAAACTTGTAATCTAAATGATTATTGTGAATATTTATCTGTATTATTATTTTTTTTTATGGATTAATTTGTGATTCAGTTAATTTTTCATGAAGATTATTTTCATTTCACATTTTTCCATTACTAGTCATTTCTCAAATTTTTGTTATTAATTCTTGTTTTTTTTGTGTTTTTTTTACTTTTTAGGAAATATGTTATAGTTTTTTACGAGAACCTGCAGCGGTTGACCTACATGGGTCTGCTGCAGTTTGGTCCTGTTGAGAAGTTTCAGGACAGAGACAAGGTAAACGGCGACCTCGGATCCCGTCGCTCCAAAGTCTGAATGATGGACGATTAACTTCATCTTTCTTTTCACAGGTGTTTGTGTACCTGAAAAAACACACCACTATTGTCGACACCACCAACGCTGAGCCTCACTACTGGCTGATCTCCGAGTCGCCTGACAAACCGTTTGAGAGGCGCCACTACACTCTGAACACCAACAACGATGTGGAAAATTACTGGTTCGACCTGATGTGTGTCTGCCTCAACACGCCGCTGGGTACGCACGCAACATGCGGTTATTCTCTGTAAGACCTCAAGTTTCAAAATTTGAAGATGTGACTCTTTGTGTTTTGAAAGGTGTAATTCGTAAGAGACGCTCCACAGAGAACGACGCGGCTCCTTCTTTCGTGCGTGAACGCAATGTGTTCGTGGGGTTGGCGTACCTCCTCAAGTATGTGGAGTCTTCTCAGCTGTCATGTTCACGTTTCAGGATGGATATACTAACGCATAACTCAGAAGTAGTTCTGAGGCCATTTCAGGGGAATCTCACTTTTAGTAAACTTGCGCGCCCTCACACAACAGGGGCAGTATGGAGCCCCGCGATGACGGCTGGATACCAGGAGACGGGAAAGGAGCTGGAGGTCTCGACTCTGAATTCTTTGCTCATCTTAAACGCAACTGGCTGTGGACCAATCACTTACTCGCCATTAGAGCGGTAATCTCACTCAACACCTGCGAAAGAAATATTAAATGCGGTGTTTTCATTGTCTTGACTTGTTTCTTTCTTTTGTTTACTTAAGAGTTCACCTAGTATAGAATCACAGGTGACGAAAACCAGGCTGAAGAGCCTGCTGAGTAGGAGTGCTCTCACCATAGCACTTGCTGGTAAGCTGCATGAGTAAATAAGTCCTTAATAACAACTTTTAATATCCAGCCCCATCATCATTCTTTCCAAAACTGTCTTTTAACTTGACATTTTCCTCTGACCACAGGGGGATCAACAAAGCCTCATTATGTGACTACCAAGCGACCGCTGTTGGCAGTAAACGTTGAGGTGTGAGCTCTTTACTTTCCACTCTGTATCATTATGTAATGCATACCACATGATCTCATCTTTGAGAAATTCAGAGGCCGATTTAACTTCACAACCATTCTGGCTGATATATTTCAATGTACAAGAAGGTTTTGTGTCAATTAAAAAAAATAAATAATGAAAATCATCGTTATTTTTGTTTTTTAAAACTAGCTGGGAATTGAACCTGCTTCCAGAAACCAGCAGGTGACCGGAGGAAAGAGGCAGAGAAGAAAGAGGACCAAAAAAGATGCTCCTGTCAAGGTGCCAAAAAAGAGGAAGAAAGCTGGTGAGCATGAAGCAAATGTCTTGGTTTGTGATGGACTGAGGATGGAACGCTTGACTGTTTGATTTCTGTTTGACGGCTTTGTTTTTTTTTTTTTTTCTGTCTTTTTATTTCACAGAGCCAAAGAAACGCACTCCTGCCCACGACGAGGCGGACCACAAGGCTCTGAAAATGATGACCAGGCAGAGAGTCTACTGGTCTGTGCAGGAAGACTCGCTGATGATGCTCTGCTGTGTGGCCACACACCTGCTCAACCGCAAGGCACTAACGCACGCATGCACACACACACATGCACACACAGAAAGCTTGAACCAGGGACATTCTCTCTGTGAACAACAGAGACAACAGCGCTGACCACTTCACCACTGTGCCATCCAGGAGACACTCCTGCAGTCACATATGCGTCTCAGTTGGATGCAGGATGAGTCTTAAAATATTCACAATCTAATAAGAGAAAAGCTTGACCCAGTTCAGAGCTTTAACGCAACATCGACACACCACAGACACAATATTTTCACTTACATGTCGATGTTGGGCAAACAAACTACAGTTGTTGCAACGGAACAAAAATACACTGCCAAACCTCCAAGTGTCAGAAAATCTAAATGAGCTCAGCTGGAGTGAAGCCAGCGAGGCAGCAGATCATGATGAGTAATGAGCTGAATCACTGGAGACTGTTAACTTTATATAAGCGTCTACATGACCAGGAAACATTAGAGAAGTCTGGTAAAGTTGCACCATTGAGCACGTCTGTGTGAATACACGTGTGTGTGTGCCTGTGGGTTCTTATCGTTTAAAAATGTTTATGATGTTAGATGTTAGAAATTTTCCAGATTTGTTTCATGTTTATATTTTAGAAAATTCATTCATATCTTCATAACAACAAGATTTGGTCCATTACCACACAAGATCCTTATTAAAGTTGTAGTTAAGGTCCCTACCTGTTTGTTTGTCTGTTTGTTTGTCTGTCAGCAGGATTACGCAGAAGGTTATGGGCGGATTTTGCTGAAACTTGGTTGGTTGATAGGGAATGATGATAGGAAGGATTCATTACATTTTGGGGATGATCCGTATCTCAAATCCAGAATATGATCCGAAATTGTTCTGAAATTGTGCACTAAGAGCAATGAAGAGGTGGCCACCTGGTGGGTGAAGGAAGGGAGAAATGCTTGGTAGCACCAAGGAATGACAGGGAATGACATAATCTGGATAATATATGGGTCACATGATATAAGGCGTTGGCGGTGTCTGCGCTCTTTCAGTGCCATTCTAGTTTTATACATAATATTGCTTCAATGCTGATAGTCATAGCAATACATTACATAAATAACACAAGCCTCTGCTGACTTGTTTTCACTCATTGTTTTTTTTTGTGTGTGTGTTTACATGAATAAACCTTAATTTTCTCCTCCGTGCTGCAGTTAAAAAGGCCGTTTGTACCTCACTGTGTTGTGAGAGACCTGCTCCATTCAGAGTTTGAGGTGTCACTGGATAAAACCTCGTTGTCTGTGGGCCGGCGCTGTCGGTACATCCTCAAAAATCCTCAGACGCTCCTCAACTACAGGTCGGTGCTCATCACTTAATAAAAAGTGTTAATGTCAAAGCACACGTCTGAGTCGCTGGTGATGTTTTTTTAATTTTGTTTTGCTCTGTGCTGCAGGATCTGTGTTGCCGAGGTGTGCCAGGACAAAGCCTTGATGATGGTGTTGGAGGAAAATAAACCCACTGATCCAGACAATCCTGAGGTTCGTTCCTGTTTTCACTCTTTATCCAGCTCAGTGTTGCAGGCTGCAGCCCCGATTTGGTTTAAGTTTGAAGTTCACTCTTTCTGTGCCAGAACTGTGCCAAAGCGTTTTCTGAGTACATCCGGCTGCTCAGACAGAAGTTCAGCTCCATCATGAGCAGTGGGGTCTTCCTCCTACCCGACTCGAAACAGGAGCTCTTCTCACGGTGAGACAACGGGAAGATTTCATTCGTTAACGTCACTCAATCGGCTGAGTGTAAAGTCTCTCATTGTGCTTATTTTACAGGTTTAAGGTCGCGGCAATAGACAGTGGAAACTACATCTCATGTAAAGACAAGCTTAATAGGTGACTATAGGGTCAAACTTTTTGTTTTTCTCTTGCTGAATATAGATTTTATTTTTATTTTTTTTTCATTTTTTGTCTTTGTTCCCTCCACAGCATAGAAGACATCCATGCCATAGTGCTGCACAACCTGATCCAAAGTACTCTGGTCATGAACAACAGTCAGATGAAGTCCTCCAGGTCCTTTCAGGTATGGACAAACCACTCTCCTTAAAATAAAGGGAAAGGGAACTTTAGATCAAAATAAAAATGATTGAAAAGGGAATCAATTGAAGGTGTGTTCACATGCTTTTTTGATAAATGTTCACTTGAAAATGAGGTTAATGGTCGACTTCTAAACAAGTTTTCAAGTCGCCAGAAATTGAAAACTCCTGAAATACAAGAAGTGGCAGCTTACGCTTGCAAGAGTTTTCTAAATTCACATACATAATGAAACTAATCAAACTTTTTTTTACACTTCTATGTTTTTACATTTTTTATTTTTTTTATGGTATCAAAAGTTTTTAGTAATCCAACAGGGATTTTAATACATTTAAAACTGCATGAAGCATTATTGTCAAAGTTATGTTGTCACAAAAGCTGTTTAGCAGGTGTTTTTTTATTTTTTGTTTGTTTGTTTTGGTTCTTTGTTATCAGTGGGATGTACACAGATTTCAAAGTGAATCAGTCACAAATCAAGTTAAAGGCGTGTGAAGTCCTACGGCAGGTCTCGGTTACTGATATCCAGAACTGGAATAAAAACACTTACAGGGTCTTTTCTTCAGGGGCTGTGTCACTCTAGAATGATATACCAAAGCAAATCCAACAAATCATTCCTGCCCTCTTTTAATGTCTATTGGAAACACGTCTTCATCTGATGTGCTGTTTCTACTGTTTTCTGTTATTGTATTTTATCGGTTGTAGTGATTTGGTTCATTTAAGCCCTTACTTCTGAACGTGTCTTCTCTTGTAGACCTTCCACATGTACAGTAAATATGATCAGGAGCTGCTGTGCCAGGTCTTCATCCTGTGGAGGAAGAGGGGGCTGGTCAACCGCCGCCGTGTCACCCAACCATTCGGGCCCAAGAAGAGCCGAGCGCTGCCCATCCTGCCCATGTCCTACCAGCTGTCCCAGTCCTACTACAAGTACACATCACTCCTCATCATCCCCAAAGCTTCCAGTTGATTTACACACACTTATTCCTCTTCTATGCCATTTTATCCAACTTTGGGTCGTGGGGTTGCTGGAACTGATTTCTCAGTTTTGAGTCATCAATTAACTTTAAATTTAATCTAGAAAATGCAAAGTACATGACTTACAAACCCCCCACTCTTCTGGCACAACATTGATCGATCTTTATTTATATAGCAACTTTCATACTTAACAAAATGAAAAGGAGCACATAGTTCTTTATGTGATTTAAAAAGACATGCGCACTCTGTTCAAAACCATTCGTTTTTTATTTCATTAGCAGAAGTTTCAGAATGTTATTCTTTATCTGCCATCGAATTGCAAAGTTATTCATTTTCAATCTCTTGTCTTTGCAGGTGTTTTTCGTGGCGGTTCCCACACTCGCTCTGCACCGACGCCTTCTGCTTCTTGAGGACTCTGATTGACAACCCAAGAGGAGACAGCCGGCCGGCCACAGCTTTCTACCACGAACCAGAAACCAGGTCGGTGAGCGGCGAGGACGGGTACGAGAGAAAAGCCACTTCCAAAAGAAGAGAAAAGCAAAGTGCCAGGAAAGAAGATGGTGGTCCGGCGAATGAACCACAGCAGCACTCTGGGAGGACAAACAGTGATGTAACAAAGGGCGTAGACAACAATCAAGTGAGCGAAGAAGCAAAGATGCTGGAGGCGGCGGTGAACAGCAAGAAAACTGAGATTGACCTTGAACAGAAGGGGCAGGGTGGTTCCCATGAGGGTCCATCAAGCAGCGAGCGGGCAGCTGATCCACCATCGGTCACTTCCAACAAGGCTCCGAGAGCTTCAGACAACCCCACAGACATGTCCGACATGCTACAGTTCTCCCTGGATTCAGTAGGGGGCGCCTGTGTGGTCTCGCTCAGCCTGATGTCTCTGGGACTGCTGAGCGTGCACTTGTCCATCCCCAAGCAGATGGTGGTGGTGGACACCAACCTGGTGGACAATGACGTCGTGAAGAGGTGAGGTTTAATAACGTGTTTTATAACCAGACGCAACCGGCGTTTGTTTAAGAAGCAAATTTTAATAAAAAAAAAATGCAAATCATGCAAAAAAAACAACAACTCCTCCTTCACATATGAAATGAAGCTGCCACATGCGCAAAGCACTAGTGTAGCGCCGAATGTAAAAGTTCAGAGCAGATTAAAAAGTCAAAATGTTTTTAGTCCATTAAAAGCTCCACTTTATTTAATTAGTCAACAGAACGATTCAATTCACTCACATTGCTTTCTCTTCAGTATGACTGTGCTGGATGAAGAAGATGACGACGAAGAAGACGGTGAAGAGTGCGAGGGAAAGAAAAGGCTGCAGGTGAAAGGACATCAAGCGTCACACACCAAGTACCTGATGATGCGAGGATACTGCGCTCCGGGCATCGGTAAACATTCACTCCGTTTCTTTCAAAGATTCACCTTTTTCAGTTTTTACAGCTACGACCAAAGATAACTTTTTTTCTGTAAATATTACTGGAATATCAAGTATTTATTTGAGTATTTCCAATTAACGCACCACAAGTATTAATACAAAAGATTTCCTCTTTTATTTCTTAGCGAGTATTTTAAAGTATATGGGTTTAATCAGAAATAAAATTATATTTATTGCAACAAAATCCAGCAACAATGTAAATGAGATGCACTTGAATAAAATTGTAAATAGACAGTGAAAGTTTGCAGCGTAGAGAGCTGATGCAGCAAGAAAAGGAAAGCAGTTCAGTATGAAATGCAGGATGGACTGTCTAAACTGAGTCGACTTGAAAATGTTGGTAGAGCTAGCATATTGTTTTTCAGTATTTCAGGACTTACTCGCAGCG
>OMNM01002469.1:0-10787 GCA_900302745.1 Parablennius parvicornis | reverse complement strand
GATCTGAAATCAGCCTGCTGGTTGTTTTGTTGTATTTCCTGCTGTTTCTGTTACTATAGTCGTTTTTATTTTGTGGTTTACTTTTTACAAAAACTAATTATCAGATTTAAACACACTAAAGACTGACAGTGCAACGTTCAAACGCGACAGTGTTTGGTCCGCCTTGTACATGGTCCGGTCGGAAAAGGAGGCTTGTGAAAAAGTTCCGGGGTCTTGTATACTAAACGCTGTTATTGGCCGCGAAACCTTTATAGTATTTTTTATTTTGTTAATTGGTTAATCTACCAGCAGTTTTTTCATTAATGTATTGTATTTTGATCATTTGTTTATTGACTTAAAATACCCCCATAAACAAATTCAGCAGTCATGTACAGAAAAGTTATTTTGGGGAGTTATTAAACTTAAACATCCCGTAAATTACAAGTGGTCTGAAACAATTGATTTGTGATTAAATTTAAATACAATTTTTTTTTGCTGCTGTTAATTTTCATCGTACATCATATCACCACATAGTAACTGTAAAAATACGTTTCTGCATCTTTGTTTATGACTGCATTTAAAATAGGCAGACAACCTAAAAGTTTGGATTATGTAAAATTTAGCTTAATACATTTTTAAGTATGAATATTTAAATCATTTAAAATTTTTAAATATAGTGTACATATATAGTGTTCACAACTGTTGATACAAATTTGATCTAGTCACTTGTTGATGACTGAACTTATATTTTACATTACTGTTGAACTGAACTGGGGGACTACTTTCCAGAGTACCCTGCTGGGAGTGATTCCAGCCCCCTACAATCCTGAGCTGGACTAAGCAGTATAGAGAATGGATTTATGGATGGATAGATGGAGTACTGGGCAATTTTGTTAAATGTAATATGTCATTGAAAGTTCTAACATGATTAATTTCACATTAAATACAGAGAAGCCTTCTTCACTTAATTATTTCTATAAAAACTAAATTTCTAAAAACCACTCAGTGGTCAAAGAAAAAAGGATTCTTGGAAAATAAACTATCACTATAAAACAGACTTAACGAGTAGGAACAAGTGAGAAGAGGGTGAGGAAGATACCAGCAGGATGAAGTAATGTGAGCAGACACAAGTCTGTAACCCACTCTCCCATCACAGAGTCATTACCACTGACCATAAAACTGTGAAAAAAAAGGAAATAAATGTGAATCTGCTGGCTTCATGTTAAGTTCAGTGGCAGCTCTGGAGCAAAATATTTCTAAAGAAAACTGTCTGACAATTAAATGAAATGGCTGAACGAATCTCAATTCTTCTGTTGGGTATTTTCAGTAACCACACACTCTTTAAATACATGTTGCATGATGTCTGTCTGGCCACTTGTTTCTCCACACCTACTGAGAATGTGTGGGGCTCTGAACTTCCCGCAAGCATGCATCCCACAGTCTGAACATGGTCACAGTGTGGGGCGCTCATAAAGTTTTACCAGCTGCTTTAATGTGACTGTCTGACCAATCACAATAGCCCACTGTTAGCACACCCCTCCCTGAGGACTCATTAGAGGTGCAATACATCACACATAATTGACTGTCAGAAATGGAACACAAACAAAAGGCAAAAGACTTGGAGAAGTGCAGCAGGTGAATGGAAACAGAGTGGGAGTGCTGATGGGTTTTGTTTGGTCTATAGCAGAAACTCCCTCCCTATTATATTTCAACCACTGTGAGAGTCAGACAGACAAAACCTTGCGCAGAACTTCAGCTGTTTCTAAATCCTCCATGTCTTTTCATGTGACCACATCAAACCAAGCGTTTTCACCCTTCATCTGTTATTGAAAGCGCTTGTTGACTAATGGCAACCATCTTCATTTGGATGCTCACAGAAGGAAAGCAGGACATGACATATTGAAACATAATCAGAATCATAACTTCTACGGTTCCTCTCAGTTTTCATCCCAGCAAGATAACATTCCTCACAATGTTTTATCTTTTAAAGATGAGACAGGTTGTCAGTACTTGCTTGTATATCAGAGCCTCTGTAATTAGCTCATGAATAATTTGAATGGCTATTGCACCTGCTTTTCCAAGGTTAGAACTCATAGATCACTTAAGATAAGGATTTGTAATCATTGATTCTAACAGACCAGACAGGTTGTTTATTTTACCATGTCTCATTCTGAAGAACTGCTGATTGTCATAACTACCAGTCATTGTGAAATAATTTTGTGAAAGCAAACAGCTGTAGTCAGGCCTTAATAAGATGATAATCATTAAATTTTCTAACGACGGCTGCCATGAAGCAGACTGAGCAGAAACTTCCTGAGGATTCTCGGAAAAGACAGTCTGCACACAAAACTGCTGCTGACTTTCCATCACTTGTTCAGCAAGAGCATGCTGACATACAACCGTCTCTGTTCCAGACCCATGAACTAATCCAAACTCACATAAGCAATAACTTATAATTTAATCTTCCAACAATATGGATTTGATTCTCATTCATTGCAAAGTATATCTACTGTAATTATTATAGATGATACAAAGCATAAAAACACAAAACAAAAATGTATTACATTATTATATTGCACTATTATTACATAATGCGGTTCTACACACCCACATTTTGTAATAACTGTTGATATATGGAACAAGTTATTACCAAGTGTGTCAAAGTTTATTACAAAATGCTGTGTTATTACATAACGAGTTGAAAATGCATTACTTTGTTACATATTGCACCGTTATTACATAATTTGGCATTACAATATCCAGTCCAGTGCAACTGTAGCCTGATGGTGTGATGCCTTCACTAACTGATTGAGGCTGTGGAGCTGGTATACCATGAATGTGGCAGTTTGGGGCAGGATGGACTCTGTGGGACTTCAGTAGAAGCTGATCATTGCTGAGAAGTCTTTGTTGAGCTTTTCCTTGCAAGCTTGTGAGGTGCTGCTGGTCTCTATTCCTTTCAAAGTCAATGATCGTCTCCGTACTTTCAAAAGTATTAAGGTCTTTTTCAGCACACCGCTGAGTGAAGTGATGCATTTTACATCCCCTTGTTATCTTTGTTATCCTCATCAGGATTTAGTCCCATGGCTGTTGTATCATCTGTGAATTGGATGAATTGTGGTAGGATGGATTCTGTGGGGGTTCTGTTGGAGCTGATTGTAACTGAAGAGTTATAGATGAGAGTGTCTAAGGAGGGGTAGATTGGAGGGCCATCGTGCACGAGCAGTGTGAGGACCACAGCACTCCAGCTGTTCTTTCCCACTCTGACCTGCTGTGGGTGGTCCATGAGGAAGTCCATGACTTGTGGTTGCTGCAAGGAACTGACCTCCAAGGTTGAGCTTTGAAACTGGAACATGAGGGATGACAATAAAAATGAAGAGCTGAATTCCACAACTACATCCTCATCCTCACATAACATCTTCATGTGACTGGAGTAGATAGAGACCCTGGGCAGGTCACCAGTCCATGACACAAAATACACAGTGACAGACAACCACCCACTGAGCAAGCAACATCCATAGACGTCCAAGACTCGGCCGTCCGTTCAGGCCGTAATCACTACGTCTATTTGACAGCCAGAACTAGTTGACAAATGATACGTAACCATGATGGACGTCTAGGACACCCACCTAGGTCACGAGCTGTTTGTTAAGTCAAACTGCCTGTATAATTATTGATTTGTCATTAAAATAATGAGGGAAGTAGATCATGACAGGCAAGATGAGACATCATGTGAAGTTTAATGAAGACTGCAAAATCTCTGAGTTATGACCATTTTTTTACTTTGGCCACAAGAAATTGAACTTTCTACGGAGAAACTCACCAGTTTGAAAAACTTCGATATTGTGAATACAACTATGTACATGAGTAAATGTTTGATCAGCACTGTCAACTGTTGTCATGAGTTGTCTGATTGACACAGTGGCTAACACTCCCACTTCACAGAGAGCACACCCCAAATCCAGCTGGAATTGTTTGTGAAGTTTTTCATTGTATGTGTGTGTGGGGTACCTCTGTTTACTCTGGTATCTTCCCACATTCCAAAAAGGGGTGATTGTAAGTGGCAACACTAAATTTCCCCTAAGTATGTGTCCTGTGATAGACTCATGACCTTTTTTCATTCTGGCTTTAAACATGTTTTCATAATTTATTTAGTTATTTCAGGGACCATGTACAAAAACATTATTCTTAAAGAAAAGATGCTTCGTACCAGATTTTAGCCATAACCAGTTTCCACCTGCAGTCCCCGGGCAGGCACACAACATAATAATACATATTTACAAATATAACATACAGTAAAAAATGTATAACATAAGCAGTAACTATTCAAATGTAATATCTGCTTTCATAAAAATTCCTACAGACATTAAAAAACTTATGGATCACATACTGAAAATGCAACGAATGGGAACACATTACAATACACATAAATTTAACCTAAAATAAAATCAGTAACATCATTATTAACATCAACAATAACCATTAAAATTAATCACCTGGATTCCTAAAGTTCGTACATTCATATGACGTCCAGACAAGACATAAATACAACATCCATGAAAGACGTCTCAAAAACTGTCATTCTGATTCCTCCGAGGACGTCTTATGGACATGTAGAGATTACGTCTTTTAGAAGTGTTCTGGACCACTTTTTGCTCAGAGGGCAATGACCAGTGACACTGTGTTCACACTTATGGTAAATGTTTAGTCACCAATTGACCTCAAACATGTTTGTTGTTGTCTCACAGTGAGACAATAGTGCTAAGCGTTACCTCAAGCCTCACCCGATTGAGCCCTTTCATTCATCTCTATTTTTCTTTGTCCTGTTTCCATCACTTTTACTCATGAAAGTCACATGTAGCCACTTTTTATGGCTCACAGACTGAATTGAACTATTGAAACTCAACCACAAAATGGTAAAAACCCGCATGACATCATTATTGGATGAAGTGCCTCATTCCTTAAATATGCTTGAAGGGAAGCTGCAACAAAAGGGCAACAGGTGGGTGTGGTGTTGAATTAAACCACAGACCTCACAAGGGATGAAAAACCATAGTTTTTTTAATTAGATTGAAATTCTTGCTATTTGTATCCTTGCACCTCTGAAGTTTATCATGATGTGTATTTTATTCGTTATCAGTGAGGTGCAACATGACACTTGTTATACTGCCCAGCAGAGAAACCACTTTATATCATCTAACTACACAAATACAGATAAAAGTGGCTTCTAATTAATTACTTTCCACTGAAAGTCTTGAAAGGCTTGCTTTTGTGTGTAGGAGTGTGTTTACTGACAGTGTAGGACATTTAAGTACGTCTTGGCTGTTTTTAATTAGTCTGTGGGCATAGTGTGTGAGTGTGTGTGTGTGTGTGTGTGTGTGTGTGTGTGTGTGTCTGTGAGGCCCTAATTAAAAATGTCCAGTCTCACTACTTCTGTCACATATATAAGACCAACAGACTGACACTTTGAGAGCAGAGGAGCGGTGGCACACAGTGGAGGTAACTATTTCTCTCACTTTATTTCACTTATTGTCAATAACTACACCTCAGACTTACTCTGTCTCACTGTTCCACTTCAGTTTCTGGATTACTTTGTGTCAGAAAAAAATGATGATGAAAACATCACTGGGAATCGTCTTGCTTGGCCTTGTGGCTTCTACCGCTGCTGCTGGACCAGGTATGTATTCTAATATTGTACCTTTATCTTTTCTGATACCACGTTTATCAAACCTGATGATGTCAAATGATGCGTCTATATTTCCTGACTATTTCTTAGTGTACATCGGTTACATAAGTGATGCTACCTGATAACTTGATGTTGTTGAGTGCACCCTCCAAAAAATGTGATTGCACATAAAGTACTCCTCCATGACAAAAGTTTCCCATCTTATGCAACATATACAAATATCTGAACAGTAGAATTTATGAATATAGATATTGCATTCATGATAACATGGGGTAGATTACAGTGAAAAGAACCTGTTTCCTCTCTGCAGGCAGCTGCTCTGGCCGCTGCGGGGAGATTTTCTCCAGAGGTAAAAAGTGCAAGTGTGATTTCAACTGTCTGCAACACAACGAGTGCTGCCAAGACTTTGAGGCCGTCTGCACCACTGGTAAGAGATGTTATTAAAATAAAGAACAGCACACTTAATGGTCACTTTTTTACAGTAGATATATTGACTTTTCATTTCCCCTCCCAAAAAACCTCTTCTTTTGCTTTCACCAAAAGATGTGTCTTTACAGCTTAGTGTGTGTGTGTGTGTGTGTGTAACATTTCATTTGTTCTTGCTTCTTTGCATGAACTGGAAATTGGTAATGACAAGCTCTACACTGTAATAACATGTAATATAAATAATACAGTGATTAGAATAGTTAGTGGAAGAGGAAGAGATCAACATTAAACTAAGTGTGAGGGAAACGAATAGTGCATATACTTTTATATTAAAGCAGCACTATAGTGTGTAAACTGAGAGTTTTAGACTAACAATTTCCAAAATGTCATTGGCTTTTTAGGCTTTATTACATTGAATATTCTACTATTTTTACATCTCTTCATTTCACTCCCTTTACTTTGCTGCTGATTTTTTTCCTTTTTTGCTTGTGTTTTCAAGAGATTTTGAAGGAAAGAAGTGTCAAAATAGATTGAATTGACTTCACATTCAAAGACAGATTGTAGTTGCTGCCTCATACTTTGTGAATATACGTTTTTTTATTCTTCATAAGACAAACCTGAGAACACGAGGTAGTAATTTATCAGAGATCTCATCAACAAGAAGCAGCATAGTGACGTGATTGAGAGTACTCTCTCCTCACAGCCACAAGGTACGGCTCTAACAGTTAAGAAAAAAATAACCAAAAACATGCATTTTTTGGCTAATTGGTCACTTCAAATTACCCTATAGGTGAATATGAGTGCATAATTTCCAGTGGTGAGGCAGTGAAACAGTGCAGCAGGATGGAAGCTACATGGATGAATGCGTCTTTTATCATTTCTCTCTCCTGTTGGACGCAATTGATGGATGCAGCTTCAATTTTCATATGAAGCTCCACGTAGTTCTAATCTGACACTGTTCCATTGTTCTCAGCTCGGTCCTGTCGGGGCCGCTGTGGAGAAGCATTCAAGCGAGGTCAGCTGTGTGAATGTGATCCACTGTGCTCCGTCTACAACACTTGTTGTCAGGACCACCAACAGCACTGCGGTAAGAACCACCAACCGAGTCCGTCACAGTGAGACGTCCCAACAACTGTACCGAGGGAACATATGAAAGTTCTTTTTATAAACAAACATCGCTATTGTTGTCTGTTTACAGATGCCCGGGTGTCAGTCGCACAGCCCAATACCTTACAGCCTGAGAGGGTCTCAACTTCAGGTTTGCAGCCACTTATGCCACCCGACAAGTCGAGCATTGTAGCTTTTACACTGCTGCTCTTTAATTGTATTGCTGCTGCATGTTATAACCAAAAGGGACTTCATGATTGTTTGGTTCATGTGAATTAACAGCATTGCATTCTTTCTGCAGGAATAAAAGCATCAATTAAATGGACAAAAAAAAGAATTTGTACTAAATCCTGGAGAGTTGATCCAACAGAATGTGAAAAACCTGATGATTTAAGCAGATTAGCAGCAACATCACAAAAACCAGAGCAGTTACTATGAAAATAGGAATATTAAATATAATCGGCTATTAGTACATTAACGAAGATATCAATGGCAAATTCACACATTGTTTGTTAGCCTTCCTGTGTTCTTATCTTCCTTTTTAAAATATTTCCTTTTCTTCAGGAATACGGATATTAGACAGTGGCAGGAAAAGGTCCAACAGCGCTAGCGAGGAATGGTACACAGGTAGATCTGATGTTAATTCCATATGTGTTAACGAAATGAGACAAAAACCCTCCCTTTAGAATTAGGTGGCTCGTCACACATACAAAAGGGACCCAAAATAATAGACCTCTTCAATTCTCTCTTCTTTTTTTTTTAAATATAGGAAAATCTCTAAATGTCTGATACATCTCTCACTGTGATATTTTTCAATCAGTAGCAACAAATCATCAGGAATCTTTCAGCCATTAAGTTATCGAATTCTGACCTCTCCGAAAATGTTAAATAAGTAGATTGATAAACCTATTACCATTACCCCAAAGTACCCATGGAGGTGAATCCAAACAAACAGAAATGGGCTGGCTTTGGTATTGTCCAGATAGACTAAAGTGTATGTCTAACGTCAGTGTTAATTGCTGATGGATTAAACCAAACATACACAACTGTACACCTGTGAATGTTTCATTATAATGTGCATTGTTGTAAAACATAATAACAACCAAAAAACCTTTTATTTTAATTTATATTTCTCTGTAGTAAACCGTCGTTGCTTGCAGTACCCTGGAGGTCGTTGTCCAAGTGCTTCAGGCCTCAAACCCTTGACTGTACAATCTCTGCAACATGGTTTGAACTATTTCTTTTCCTGTATCATTGTTCATCTGCATAAACATGTTTTAGAGCTAATGAACAGAGGGCATAGTAATTTCCTTGCTTACTTTCCATCCAAAGGTGTGAATAACGCCCCCGCTGGCTCCATTCTGCCTGGTAACAGTGCTCCATCTCTGGGCAGTACTTCTCCTGTCAACCCGTCTGGTTCTGGTAGAGTGAATATCCAGCTTGTACTCTCCCCGAGGGGTCACGAAGTCACTTCATCTGGGATAAATCATGGTTATTTTCTCACGCCGTATTTCAGATTTCTAAAACCTACTTAGAGTTTGTTTAACTCTGACTTTTAAATCAATGACTAGTGCTGGATTGAGTTGTGTGATATCATTGTTCTGCAGGCGTTAACGCTCCAGCTGATTCCATTGCTGCTAGACCCAGCACCCTGCAGGACGTGGCACAGGCGTTAGGGCTCTCGGTGGTGGACGGAGGATTTCAAGCACCAGGGACAGGTGGGGCTACTGACCTTCAGGGTGCGTCTGGGTGAGAGCATTTATTATTTAAACTAATGTGTGTTTTTGTGGCCCTGTAATAGGACGTCTTGATGACATCAATTTGTGCAGCAATTCGCCCATCAATGGACTCACAGCTCTCAGCAATGGGACCATATTGATATTTAAAGGTTAGCAATAAACTAATTTGAATGTGAGTTAAAGGTCACTCTTCTGTTTGGATTAATGCTGTGTAGTTTAAAGTTTATGTATTGCAGCTTGTTACGACGCAGATTTGATTTGAGAAAGCGTATATGATGATGTAATGGAATGGCTTGCCGTCTTTAAATATTATATGTGTATTTTCATGCCACAGGTGAGTTTTTCTGGGCAGTTGACCCCATCAGCCGTTTGGTGGGTCGTCCACAGAGCATCACAGACACTCTGGGTGTCGCCTCTCCGATCGATACCGTCTTCACACGCCCCAACTGTCAGAGAAATATCTACATTATCAAGGTATACACTACTATAGCTAATCAACCATCAACAACAACCACTTTGTAACTAGTGCCATTCTGCCTGTTCATTTATTGGACAAATGTCTAAAGTGGAACTACAATAAGTTCGACAAAAAGAGCTTTTTGTAAATGTCTTATGTAGCTTTGTACTTATCTACTTTGGAAGAAGTAACTTTGCCATAACATGACAACAAGACACTTGATTCATAGATTTATGAGTTAAACGAAGACAAATAATCATACAACATCACTTCAAAACATGTATCTAAAAAAAAGCAGCTCGTTGTGTAAGTAGTCCTGTTCTTGTCTTGGTCTCCAGGGGGATCAGTACTGGCGTTTAGATGGGAACCTGGTGCTAGAGCCGGGATTCCCCAAACCTTTGGCCAATGAGTTTCCAGGTCTGATGGGAGGAATCAACGCTGCGCTGGCAGTGCCAGCAACCAGCAGCAGAGCAGAAACTGTATTCTTCTTCAGGAACGGTGAGGACACAAACTGAACACAGGGAGAGAGGCTGCTGTTGGATTGAATATTCATACTGTAACATCACTGCAGGCATTCCTGGTCCCTGCAACATGGCTTTTGCCATGTATGCAATTTGTATGAAATGAGGAACAAGAATAACATCTTATTGTATGAACAGTGGGGTAAAACAAAAATAGCCAAGGAGCTGGTACCTTGAGTTTAGAGAAGCCACCATGCAGGTAGTTTACTAGTTCAAAACCCAGTACCTGAGCAACACGACAACCTAAACATTAATGAGAAAGATTTTGAGAAAACGCACAAACTTTGAATCTAAAAGTCAACATTTCACAATACACAGTTGAAGGACAAGAAACTGTACACATATACTAGCTTCTGAACCTGCTCAATAAATTATTGCACATCGGACACTACAGGAGTCTCAGCCATTCATATCAGTGAGATCTGATTTTATGCATCGCGACATGTGTTGCTCAGATTTCTGTTCATAGATGAATGGAACCGAAGTTATGTTGTCTGAAAGGAAATGCTTAACATTTCTCTTTCTGTGTCCATCCAGGAGACATCATGCAGAGGTTCACATTCCCACCAGCTAGTGTTCCATCATGCGCCAAGACACCTCAGAGCTCCTCCATGAGACGCATTGCTCGCCAGGCAGGTGAGTCTCCCACCTGTACATTTGTTTCCCCCAAATGTTGATCAAGGTTTAAAAAAAGATCTTCCACACCAAACATTCCTCCTCCCATCCTTAGAAGTTCTTCTAAGTGGAGAGATCAACATCAAGGTGGCTATGAAGGGATTCCCCACCCCGATCACCTCTGCCCTGAGTCTGGAGAGTCACCAAGCGGGCAGCGGATACGAGTACTATGTCTTCTCTGGACGTGAGTGTTCATCCAC
>OMNM01002466.1:0-11482 GCA_900302745.1 Parablennius parvicornis | reverse complement strand
GGAGGGTAGTGGGGGTTGATGGGATTGGAAAGATGAGAGGAAATAGGGAAGGTGAAACTGACATTCTTGAGAGGGGGCAGGCCATGCGGGTTTTGTTAATGAATTAGTATGCATGGCTGGTAGCACACAATGACCTCGAGCAAGGAGCTGACATGCCATAGACACTAGCCTGAAACTAACACTAACACCACAAATTATTACCTTTTCATTATGGAAATTAGCCGTTCTTTCTCATTCCTCCCACTCTGTCTCTGTCTCGCTTCTCTCACCTGCTCTTTTTCTATTCCTCACATCTCCCCGCTTGCTCTGGTATATTGGAGGAAGAATGGTGTTGACTCGAAAAAGCAATTACCTGTCATTTACCTGTCTCTCTCTCCCTCTGATAATGAATTTTAAGTGAAAGGTGAAATAATTATCTTTTCTCTCACAAAATCAAAGTTGTGGGCGGGGACAGACGCTGTCACAATATGTGACATGCCATATGGGATTAAAGGATTCTTTGTAGCACATACACCCACGAACAGTTCACACAATAACACATACAGTGAAAGTTGTTCTTTGAACCACAATTGGATAAGAGCCTCAGTCCCAGTCAGGATCATGACACACAGTCATTTTTCCTGCTATCTGATAGCCTGTATGATCTTGAAGTTGAGACCTGCCAGCGAAACTTATCTGGGAGAAAATGCATTGTAACCATGACACATTGATTGGTTGTGCTCTACTGAGGAAGCAAGAAAGCTTTTTTTTACTCATAGAAATGAACGGATTATTTCATACATTGCAAGATCACAGGTTTTTTTTGTTTAAGTTTTTCCAGTCAGCTCTAACATCAAGAGTTGATAATGGTGTAGTTATTACTGTAAATGCATTGAATCTAACACAGGCAATTACAGAGGCTGTAAAATAAATCAAGCTCAGCAGACCAACATATGGTCCTAATATATAATACAGTGCCTGCCCTGCAGGCAGACATGCTCTGCATCTTTTTGTATATGACATAAGCACTGATGTAAGGATAGAGCATGACAAAGATTTTATTATAGGGAACCACAACATAAACTGAAACAGGAGATAACATACAAATAAAAACAAACTATAAAACGATGAAAAACAACTACCATCCAATTTTCTGTTCAGTAAAATAATCAAAATGTTTTAGCTTTCGTGTGAGAAAATCAGTGCAGGCAAAATCAAACTATAATCTCTAAATAAAACCAAAATATATTTTGCATGACTAAAAATTATATCTATTAAGTCTACTGACTTAAATTACACAAAGGCCATACTGTTTCCTCATTATACGACAGTGTTTTTAATTAATGTTTTATATATTCAAAGTTTTATTTGTTTTTTGTTTTTGTTGAGGTTTTTAGTCAAGCACGCACTCTCACTGGGAAGTGAAGATTATAAACTGTGTCCCAGGACAAATGGCAGCTTCCTCTAGAATTTGATAATTTGTTAATAGCTTGGCACATATGTGGACCGGCGTTGAGTTAGGTAACGGATATGTGAACAATTGCACGACTAAATAAAACACCACTGCTTAATATGGTCAGCTATTGCTTGGAAATGGCTGAAAATACAGTGACAGACAACGTGACCCAAAATAAAATAATCCTTCCTCCCTCCGCCTTAATGTCTGTGCACTCCACCTTATTGTGGTTCATCGGTTTGTGCATGTGGTCGTGTGTGCTTTCTACCTGAGGGGACTACGTGCATGTGTGCAACCGAGGACGTTTTGTAAGCCTTCCCAGCAGGCACTTGTGCACAATGAAAATAAAATAGGAAGATGGAGAAAGGACGTAAAAGGATGGGGGCAGTTCAGACGAGGATAGGCAGAGGAAGCAACAGGAAACAATAAAAAAAAGAAGTTAAAAAGTGGTTTACTGAAGAGAAAAGATGGCAGTCTTTTGACGCAGGTTCCTTCTTGTGGCACCTTCAGGGTAATGACTTTTAGCAACAGGCAACAGAAGGTGCTTTAGAATTTAAAAAGAAATGTTGCATATTGCCATCACCTGTTTCCTCAGCCTAAAAAAATACCAAAAAAAAGGAGTAAGGAAAGAAATAAAATCAAGATAGTGATGAATAGATGACAATGTTCTAATTCAATGTTCTATTTTTATTATTCTAAAACATTTATCAAGTTTGTGAACATTGTAACCTTTATTCCTTCGGCCCTTCACAGCTTTGTATATTAGATGACCATTAAATATCCTTACAGCCATATATTCTTTGCTCCGTGTGCTTTTTGTGTACATGAACGCATATGTCAAAGTGAAAATGTATCCAGGCGACTTATTGCCCAGATAATGTTGCTCCTGTCAATATCTCCTCTGTGAAACGCCACACCCAGATGATTCAAAGCAAATCTCAGGGATCGTCACATATTTTCCTCAGACTTGAAAATGTGCATACAAGATATACAAATCAAGAATATTCCATGTTAAAATGATTAGGATGAGCCAAAAAATATTGTTTGTAAGATATTCTAAACATGGAAAAAAATAAATGCATATAGGCTCATACATTCCCAACACACCATTGGTCATATTAAGCAAAATGTGAGAGCCTCACACGTGTTTGATAAAAATGGATATATGGTGGAAAAGAAGATAAGATTTTAATGTTTTACATTATCTTTTCCTTTCAGCTGACTGTTGATTTTTTTGGCACATCATTCAAGCTGCGGTGATGCAACGCGGACAGCGATAAATTGACAGAGCAGCCGCAGTGAGAGCGACAGTGAGAGAGAAAATGCAGTCCACACATAAAGACAGAGAGGTCCACACTGGAATCTCAACACCTGATCCACAAGCAAGCGAGCTAGTTAGAGGCAGGTTCTTTGATCCCCAGAGAAAAGCTCAGTTGGGGGAAGCTGACTGAAGACAAATCCATGTTATAAACAACACACACAGGCACGCAAGTCGTACAAGCGTGCACTCACTCGCACGTGGGATCACTTTGAACAATGAGTGTATGTACTTTGCACTGAAAAAAATTCTGGTGCCTTGTCTTGGACATCATGTCAACCATGACAGACTTGGCACAAATCAGCTCCATATACACAAAGAAGAATATCACCTCTGAAAGAGGCACATTCATTTTGTCTGAGTGACTTCTCACATGATAATCTGATTGGGAAGATTACCTCTTACACTGCATATGTTTTGTTTAAGATTTACACTCTTCCAGCCTGTTCTCTTACTCACTCTCTCTTGGCCTACTTTTCCACCAGCAAAAGTTGATATTATGCAAATGCACACTAATGCTAATATTTGAAGGCTGGCACAGGCCTTATTTGCATATGGCAGCACACTCAGCCGGGGAAACAGCATGACACGCTGACCCTGGTCAGGTTGCCAGGGGAACAACCCCCCAACACCCTACTCCCACACACAAAGAAAAAAAACAAAAAACAAAAACCCTCCTAAATATTTTGTCGTTGAGCCGCACACGCTTTTCCCCGACTACGACAACACTGGTCACTTTGCATGTGCTGTATTAATTCCCAATTAGGGGTTCTCAACTTTATCCAGAGTACCATGTGAAGTTTGCCCCTTGACTACATGGACATCCCATGGTGAACACGGTCCTGTGATCTAAGAGGCACAAAATGGCAGTAGTAATAGGCTGCTTTTGTGTCCATCACAGCCACTTAGCTCTGCCTTTGAAATGGAAATAGTTGGATTACTGACAACAATAGGCTCAGTCCTCTTTTGGTTAATTTTACAATAGAATGACGAAGAACTATGTTAAGCTTCTCTTCCTCATGCCACCATCTAAATAAAGACACATTTCCATGTTTGAAAGCATTATTATCCATTTTCAAGAGGAAGATAACACATATGCACACATATGAACACACATTTGCAGAAGAGTCAGAGGAGCGTGCACTAAACAATGACACATGATAGGAAGGACGGCAGGCAGCAGAGTTTATATGTATATAGCACGCTTTCAGGAAAAAAAACACACGCTTTCTGTTTCCCTGAACAGAACAATGGCTGACAAGGATGGATGTTCTGGATTCTAGCTGCTTAAAGATTATGTGGCTGGGTCTTCTCAGCACACGATAAGCCAATAAGACCTTTTCTTGGACAGCAAATTTGAGCTGCTGGGGATGCGACTTTCAGGAATCCTCTTTCAGTCAGAGCATTTATGCATGTATCAAAACTGACACCAGCACATATTTGTTGAGAAAATAAAGATGCGGATTGAAGGAGCACCGGGACAAAATACGAGCGAGAGGGAGAAAACGCGAACGAGAATAAAGAAGGGGGCTGAATGCGTGAATGTGATTTACAGTCAGGCTGGTTGCACATGTCCAACCACTGAGATTCAGACACCACAACAGCAGTTACTACCACTTACTGTTTATGTAAGTCAAAGCAAACCCGATCGAGGCACTTTTCATAACAGCCTGACATTTATATACGGTATGGTATTTTCCCCTCAACATTTATCTGAACTCAGGTCAGACAACATTTTTCCTAATGTTTTCATATTTCTGATTTCTGTTTTCTCTTCAACACCTTGCACAATCCCCTTCTCTATTGTGCTTGTATTACTGTGAAACTTCCATTTGATAATAATATCTACATCAATACTGATTGGACCCGACTTTACACCAGCTCTCAGTGCCATTATTGAAGCCTGAATGAACAAGGAATGCAAAAGTTCATCAAGCAAAGAAATTCACTTTTCTCACAGACACTGCAATGCAATGCAAAAAAAAAAAAAACACTGTTCCAAATTACCAGCAGCATTATATGTTAGCCAAATCATGAGGGGAATATATCGTTCAAGAAACGTATCTATTTATTTTTCTTCATAAAGGAGTGCAGTTGCATAAGTGACTCACTTTTTCCTTTTTGAGACAACATAAAAGCATTTTTTTCCGAACTACATATAATACCATAAAAGAGTCATTTATGTGCCGATTACAAAGTAGAACTTTTTGCTTTGAGTCACAGTGGATTATTAACAATAGTGCTGGGGTGACATCTTTACGTAATTGATGGAATAGATGACTAAAGTTACATGGACTTCTTACTGTTGGTAGCTCTAAAAGGGGAGAAAAAGTGTTCTTCTTCCAGTTGCTCCGGGAATTGAAATATTTGTATTTTTGTATTCCTCTTTTATTTCATTTGATTTTGTTGATTGCTCCCTCTGGTATCAGATTGCACAATGTTACACTATTTAAAAATTCTTCCCACTTATATTTCATTATGGGATTTGGAGAGATTTAAGGAGCAATACTCTGAAGGGATGTATCAAAGAAATGTTGAATCAATATTGAAATGTTATAAGAAATCAATGTTGGGTTTTTTATATTCACAAGTTGTCAATTGCAATATTGATCAAATATTGGGGAGAAAAAGCGATAACTTGAAAAAATAATCTTTAGATTAATCATGAAAAAAAATTATAATACCTAGCCCTCATAAACAAATTATGAGAAGACGTCAAAATGTGTTTTAAAAGCGAAAGCAAGTTCAATGTTTCTCTAACAAACACAAAAAAATATAATCTGTTACTGCCATAATGTTTGGCAGGTGGAAGGAGAGGTGGGGCTGTAACATTACTGTTTCACCAGCTCGCCATAGCTTTCAGATTTGTCCACTCAGGTGTGGTATGACTCTCATGTGGAAGAAATGACTTGCTGATTAAAAAGAAATCTGTGTGGACAGTGCATTAGTTCTAGTACAGGCGTGTGTTTCGACCGTGTGAGCTGGATGTTTGTTTGATTTGGGAAAACCTTTCCACCAGATCCCCTTACTGATCCAGTCAGCAGTGGGATAAGAACCAGCAAATGGCTGGTTACCAGGCTGCTTCCAAAACTACATGGTTTTAGTAATAAAAACAACATATCAATGTATGTGAGCTTGTATATTTAATATCAATCTATGGGATAATAGCATGTTTGATATGAGAAAAGTAGCTGTCCAAAGAATTGCAGTACACGAAAGTTTGCTATAATTAAGACAACTACTTGAATTATATGCAGAAATTTGGTTCAGTATAATAAAAGACAGGGTGTGACCAAGGACTTTGAGGCTGCAGATGTTGGTAAATATGTTGAAAGACATCATCAGTTTGTGGAGAATGAAATCAATAAGACTCATTAAAAGTCTGATTTGAACATTCATCGTGACAAAGAGCAAAACTGCAGGAGAAGTTTTAACTTGTGGAGCACGACAAACAGCCTGTAATGAAGAGCCCGGTGCTAACAGACAGCAATGATAGAACGTTCCTGTGAGAGAAGCCACGATAAGAAAGTGCCACAGTGAGAACTAATGAGAAAGACAGGAAGAAAAATTAAATGAAGCCCAACGTGTTTGCAAATCACTAACACGAAACAGTGAATTACTCTTGCATTGGCTCGAGATGAATACTCAAGCTGTGAGCACTCAGAGATGGCAAAGCCGAGCTTAATAGTGCCGACAGGCAAAACATTTTATAATAGTGAACAGAATAATAACTAGAAGTATACTGCAATAATATACTGCAGTATACTGCAATATTGATATCTCTTCAAGTGAAACACGCCGCACGTACATTGGACCATGCTGTATGTGTCAATTACTGTGTTGTTGCTTTTAATCAATTTCAAAAGCTTTTTTTACTTTTTCTTTCCAACTTGGAAAAGGTCGGCTTTGCTGCCGAAAAACAAAACATCTTCCAATGGTACGGTCTCCTTTAAGCTGCGAGTTGCAAGCGTGAAAAAACTCGAGCGAGCTATCTTTGTATTCTACACACACACATCTTTTGTTTGAGAGTGGGCAACTTGCATTCACTTCTCGCCAATCGTTTAGCAGCCCCTTCATGAAACACCTCTTCATATAATTTCAAGGCTTCCAAGACCAAATTCAGGTGTTAATGTATTCAATCATATATATTCAGGTATGTTTAGGTTCAGAAAAGATTCATTTAGAGTGTGAAATGAATAGTTGGTCTTTTTTATTTTTAACAAGCAAAAAACTAATATATATTGAAAATTGAGGTGAAGGGCTCAGATTTAAGAGGTGCAGTGGCCAAGTGCTGCCCATGGGCCGTACTTGCCCTTCATCAGTGTAGCTGCCCGTAAGTCTTCCTCCTACACCCCATGCAAATGAATTTCACAGATTCATTAGACCTGGTGAACAAGGTTAATCAGCTCATCATTTGCTAAAGAAAAATCTTTCCCTATCCTGGCATTAACTCCTGATCTTCACTTTACGCCTAAGAAATGCTTGGGAAAGCCGAGAAAATATCACATGCTTTTAAACTTTCACAGACATCGTGAACCATTTGGAACAAGTTTCCTGTGCTCCTAAATCTAGTCTGCAAGATGTTGATGGCAGGTTTAATTTAGTTATCTGATTAGGCTCTGGGGAACACGCTAAGTTACAATTATAGTTGGTATTGCTGGAGGCAGTGAGTATGACTTTGTATTGCAACACACACACACACACACACACACACACACACACTCAGTGCTGTGAAGCACATCCATTTATTTGTCGTATTTCTAATTCAAGACTGCAGCATATGCACTTTTTCCATTCTTTCAGTACTATTTCTTGTTTATGAGTTTTCTTTCATTAGAGTGGCTTTTTAATTACTGTTCCCTCTCTTTTTATGGCCTTGTTTTTTTCTTCTCTACTTCTCTCTTTCTTATCAAAGTACTTCTTTGATAGTTTTATAAGTTGCACCAGTGGCTGTGTGGTAAGCAGATTAATAGGAGAGTAATGTCATTAAAATGGTAATGTGTAGACTTGGGAGAGATGCTGAAAACAATAATATTCCATTTGATTAATGACACTCTAATGCAAGAGCATGCACAGTGAATGTACACACATTGTTGCACGCACCTTTTGGACAAATCAGGATTCAAACTACTAACTCTGCAGTCAATGATGTGTCATAAATCATAAACGATAGAGGAAATAATTGCATATGTTGACTTGAAAGACTAATAATCCCAAAATCAAGTTGTTTTTTTTTTTATTCAGGAAGTAGGTAACTGCTATTTTAAAAATATGGACAGTAAAAATAAGAAAGACTGAAAACATGAAATAGCGAGCACTTGCATAAATGCACAGAGGCTACAAACAGGCACAATGGATCTGGAGATGGCATTATGCAACGTTATTGTGGATGTTTTTCTAATGAAACCTGGAGCTGCCTGTCTGCCATATGCAACTCATAATTTCCAACCACAAAGATACAGAGTGGGTGAAAACACAACAAAACAAAAACATAAAAGGAGCAGATAATAAGGACATGGGAGAATTTTTCATCATTTAAAACAGAGTGACTGACTTCTGCCCTCTTTTGGTTGTGGAAACAACCTCACAGACATCACAGTTACAAATATTACATTTATCTTGGCAGTAATAAGGCAAACCTGAAAACGTAACTATGGCTTGTCTCTCAATCGGAAGGTTGCAGGTTTGATTCTCCGTGTCCCCCTGTACACATGCCGAATTGCTTCTTATGTAAGGATTGAGCGCTTTGCATGGCAGTTGCCCCCATCAGTGTGTGTGTGTGTGTGTGATTGGGTGAATGTGATTAACAGTGTAATATGCTTTGGGGACTGCTCATGCAATGCAAAAGCGCTATGTAAGTGAAGCCCATTGATATGACGGACTGCATGTGCTGTAAAGCTCTTCGAAGAGATCATACTGACATTCAGTGATGTTTATAGTTTACATCTGAATATTTTGATAAATTGATTGTAGAATCTCTTCCTATTCAGCACCAGTCACATTAATATTCAAATCACCCAAGAAAAGCACATATAGAACAGTGGTGCTTGTTCAAGCTAAACTCATAACCAGCAGTCAGTTGTCATGTGGTTAAGGTATATTTTACAAGGACACAAAAGGTGTCTGCAATGAGTCTTTGGTTCAATTAAATCAATTACTTCCAATTTTTTTACCTATACCTCCAGTTCATCTCTTCTGTCAATATCCAAACACCCAAAAAAAAATAAAACGATTGAAAGCCTAACCTAACATCTAATTCGTCGTCCTGCCTGAGAGTCTAACCGGCAGCAGCAACTAGTGGAGTCATGTTTGTGAGCTGTCATAGTTCCTGGGAAACAGTTGGCAAATGGTCAAATGATGACCAGCGGTGACAGATTAGGGTATTTTGGGGTCTAAATTCATTGTTGTTCCCAGCCCCCCACTACAGAAACAATTTTGCACAGTTATGCCTGCTTGAAATGGCACTGTCGGAATAAATCTAGCTCCTGGGCTACTGCACTAGATACAGCAAAACACCCTGTGGGCAAAGCCCACACACACAACACTCTGATGTGACTGCTCCACTAGCTCCTCTCTGACACACATTTATGAGCAGTATGCAGTGGCACTGCTTTGTATAATTTAAATCACCAAGTTATTAGTGTTGTGGGACTTTTATACAATAGTGGCACTTGAAAAATCAAGTTAACAGTATTCTCCAACATAGAGTTTTGATGCATATATGCACACAAGTACACACCTCTGGGCCACTCTCCAGGAGGGAGTTGAGGCCTCTCAGCCAGAGCAGCGTCGGGGGAAGGCACTCTCTGATCATTTAATAGGCCTGGCCCCTAACAGACAGCGCTCGCTTCGTCAGCCTGTCAGTGGGCCAAAGCTGACCCGCAGAGCCATTTTGCAAAAGGACTGGGGAAAAACAGCACATCCAGGCCCTCAAAGGACTTCGTCTGTCATTACTGGTCATCATCTAATCATTTACCAGCCAATTCCTCATGATCCTGACATAAACATAATCAAAATTACCCACAAGCAAGCGCACTCACCAAAACACAAAACTGTCAAAAGGAACAATTGCTCTATTCCAGTCCATTTAATTTCAGCCACTACTGTAACATTTCATTGTGTATCTTGGGAGAGTGAATTTTCATGATTGGAGTCACAGACATACAAACAATCAAAGACAGCACAGAATTTCCGAGCAGTGGGTTTCCGTTATTTTGCACTACACTGTGCCATAGGCTAAAAGTCATGCTGTGTTTGAGGTACAACTAAAATAGAATGTGATGAAAAAGAAAGCCAAACAATATCATCCACCAAAGCCCAAATGTAATGTGTAAGGAGCAGGGGAAAACACACACACGCGACTTCACACACACACAAGCACAGCATAACATTGTAATAATCAAAGGAGAAAATCTTTTCAGTTATAATGTATTCATGTATCATGTACATGTACATGTCTTCAGTCTTCAGTCTACAGTATATTTTAATCATTAGTGTTTCCATGCAAGTGCGCGTGCATACGTGATACCATTCCACAGTCCACACACAAAACAACAAATTGTGAGAATGAGAAGAGAGGGAAGGGGGCGGAGAGTGCAATGCTACATCAGCAAATACACCTCAGCATGCCAAACGAGTTATGCATGACCTTGGTTAAAGGTGTGTGAACGTGGGTGTGTGAGAAAACCACATTGACTACATCTGACCTGCATGTGACTGAGATACCGACACGGGATGAGATCAGAGAAACACCAGTAGCTGCAAGTGCATGTGGGATGGTGAATGGTTTTGTGTATATCTACTGGTGCGCATTTGTGTTCATGCATGTGCAGTAGGTAGTAGGTGACAAACCACTATCATTTTTTCTCTAGAATAAAATATCACAAAATAGCTTTGGAATCACCTGATTATATATAAATCTTGCTGTACAGGGTTTACATCTTCAAAATTGCTCACTCAGGATGATGATGCGTGTTTCCTCTGTGTCACCATTAATGAGAAGAGGGAGAGGAAGAAATGAGTAGCCTATTGACAAAAGTTGAACATAATGAGATTGTGAAAAGGCGGTAACTGAAATTACTGTTCATCCTGAAAGGAAGAACGCCCTCAAATGCTAATCCTGCCTCCATGGTTTGATATATTTCTCAAACTGATGATTAGATACAAGGGCTTACAATGTATAACAGTAAAATGTACCTGTCTTCTGAAATGCCAACAGTGAGATAGAAATAAAATATATTTGTAACAGAGCTGCCAAAGTGTTAATATTTCTAGTACCTGCATAATGCATGTGGATATACCATTAAATATAAATGGAGACATTAAGTCGCTGTGATAAAATACAGGGATACGGCTGAATCAGGTATTGGCAGAGCATGATTCTGCTGATGACAGTTGTCTGCACTGGCACGAGTAGTGTATTGAAAAGCAAACACGGTACAGCTTTCAAACACTCTCGCCAAGACACACTGGACCAAAGCAGACGTGATAAAAACCAAAACCAATCCAAATGACAATCTGACATACGGGCTGTTCATCTCCTGCTTTGCTAGATCAACACAGATTGGACTAATGTATCACCATAATCCTCAAAACACTGAATTCGAACTGCAGCAAAATGATCTCTCGCTGGTGTGCGGAAAGTTGTCACACTTTGATTTCCGCTAACAGAATCAGGTTTGTCTTGGCACGGCTCATATTGTCCACAGAGAAAGAAGCTCACAGCAACC
>OMNM01002465.1:0-11184 GCA_900302745.1 Parablennius parvicornis | reverse complement strand
ATTACAGCTACCTGCCAGATGCACTGCCTCCTCTTCCTGAAGTCCCGGACTCCGGCCCTGTCCTGAGCTCCGTTGACCTTCCGGCCCGCTGTCTCCGCAACCCGGCCTTTCGTCACGCCTCGTCGCGCTACTGCTCTGCCATCAGCATGGACTCTTCACCGGACAGCACCGAGAGGCCCATCAGCTACAGCTCCACGTCCTCCTCCGCCTCCTCCCGGGACAGTCACTGCTCGCTGGGCAGCCGCACCACTCTCGTTGCTGCCCCTCTCTGTAACCCCGCGACCCCGGACCGGGACTCCGGGGCCATTCGGCTGGAACTCGTCCCTGCCAGGCAGCTGGGATGCGGGGAGGACGATGAAGGAATAGGCCTGGGGAGGGGGCACGGGAGACAGGACGGCGGACAGACTGCAACAGAACATTCAGAGGCTGAGCTGAGCCCAGACGGAGGACAGAGGATGAGTCAGGTGCAAGGACCCCGGACGTATGTGGACCGGGTGGTGCAGGAAATACTGGACACAGAGAGAACTTACGTGCAGGATTTACGCAGCATTGTAGAGGTAAGTCAAAAGTCTTCAAATCTCAACGACATAATACAGTCTTATCATTTAAGACAATGTGAGGAAGAAGTTTAGAGCAGAAGAAATATACTGATGTGATTCATGTGATGTATTCGCACATGGGCAGAGGGTGGCACTGAAGTAATTTTTGTTCTGCATACTGCTCTGTGACTTCTCAGCTTTCAATCCAGACATTTGGGTTAAAATAAAGTGCGTAAAGACTCCTAATCCTATTTAATAACGTATCATGAGGGGATGTGATTTCTTCTCTAATGAATCCTTCCATGTAATGGAAGTAATATAACAGAGTATTAATGTATTCTAGTGAGATTAGGCTACGTTAATTACATTATATGCAGAATATGGTAGTTTTGGTTGTCAGTCTGTTAGATACATACTTTTCACATACATTTCACAAATTGTCATTTATGTACAAGTGTACACTTTCCCACTTTTTTATGGAAAGAAAAGATTGATTTAGGGTTAAGAAAATAAAATGACATGAAGGTAAAACGTTGAGTTTTCCTATGTAGCATTGATCTAACAGGCACCATAAAGCTAAATGCATTAAGCACATGTATACATGACCATGTCAGTATTATCCTTTTACTGATAACCTCCTGGTTGTCAGTCAGTTTAATGAATGCAGGTAAGACATTAATAAATGTGCATTTATCCATCAGCCGTCTGAACTTCGTCCTGGTGAATACAGAGCGTTAACCCACAAACGAACACGCCCTTTAGATCTTGTGTGGTTTTTCTCACACGTGATGCTTGTGGCTTTTAATACAATAAGGTCACCTGCGCTTGTTGCAGGCGAGGGTTTGGCCCAGCCACACGACACCCAGTGCCTTTGTGCTGCATGGAAAGACACAAACGCGCACACGCATACACACACACGCGCACAGGCTTTGAACTATAAAGACACACATTGCCTGTCGTCTGTGCTGGAGTGGCTTTGTTAAGGATTGGGTGTAGTGGTTCGTATCAAAGGTTACTCTGCTTTCACCTGACCGTTCTCTTCATTTCTCTAATCGGCTCTTTCAACCTGTGTTAGGGGAAGTTCAAAAGTCACTGTGCTATCCTGCACTGAATAAGATGTGGCATGATTTGCATTCTGCAGGTTGATTTTTAATTGATGGTGGTGCGAAATGTTTGACGATTATTGTATGAAAACTTGTATTTGCATGTTTTGAGGGTTGGGCTACCTTTCTCCACATCCTCCTCATTAGCATTGTTTCCTTCCTTACTCTGAGCTATTGGATCACGAGCCATGTAATGTGCCTGAGTGTGTTGTTGTCTGTTATTTGGAGTTAACAACATTGAAGAGAAAAACGACAAAAGATCAGAGCTGGAAACTCATGTTGTGAAAGAAGTGAGGTTTTTGGCCATGTAATTACTCATGATCGGTACGCCACCCCTCCTTCCTGACCTGCCACACATAAATGGCACATAAGAAAAGTAGGACAAGGGATTTAGGTGAAATAACAGTGTCCAAAGTAAATAAAGAAAAGACTGAACAGAGCTTAGTAGCTGCACTTAATCAGCCCTGGTCTTCATCTGCTGAGCAGATTGCCTATTGCCATTAGTGGGTCAGACCACCCAGCCCTGGACAGAAACACTCATGCTGCAGAAAAACTCATTCTTCATGAGCACTTTGAGAAAGACGCATGCACTCAGCTTTTCTTCGCCCTCTTTAGTGACGGTTGGGGTGAGTGCATGGATTCGGATGGATTGCGCTGATTGTACGTGTATGAATGGAGCTTTGAACAGGACAGTCTGTCTATAGAGAAAACTGCAGGTGAAGGGAGCACAAGCGTGGACTCATCTATTATCAGTACTGTCCCTTGCGGGCTGTCCAGCAAACCCCGTTTCGATAATCCCTCGGCCCATGCTGCTTCCTGCAAGAGATCAGGGTGTGACAACATTGGCCCAAATATTTACCCAGACTCCCGTGGGCTCACCTGTGTTTCATCTGTCAGCAAGCGCATTGTGGGTATTTTTCCTCGCTTTGCAATATCTGTTTTTTTTTTGTTTTTTGTTTTTCTAAATTCTGCACGCCTCTAAGTAAATTGATGAAGAATTTAACTTTGTTTGCATCACTTTTGTGTATTTGCAACACATCCAAGCATTCAGAACCACTGTACATTTCTGTACGCGAGCATCATTTGGTGTTTATTGGTTTTGTGCAGGCCATCTCTTCTTGGCTCAATCAGCGTGTGTAATGAGCCCAATCCGTCATCTGAAAAAACAATGTCAAAAAGAAAGCTCTGATCTTGCTTTTGCTTGCATTTTCTTTTCTCCCGCCCCCCCCTTGTCCTCAGACCTGGAACGCATGACCAAGCCATTTGAAGTCGGGCAAGAATTTGGAAATAACAAGAAAACATCACTTGGCTTGCAGTAATGCTCTCGCACACAGATTTGATTGTTTGCACTGCGCATTGTCTGGAGTAATGGCTTCCTGCTGCGGGGCACAGTGAGGGTAGTGTTTGGTGTTTAGGAGAGGAGTGTGTGCTCGAGCAGGCTAATGGTTAAACAAGAAAGTATCAAGTTTGTACATGTTATGTCTGACGCTTAGTAGGGAGTGAATCTTCGTGTGTGTGTGTGTGTGTGTGTGTGTGCGCTGATGTGAACGCTGCCCTTTGTTGAGCTCACTGAGGCTTTCGTGATGAGTGAACAGGTCAGATCTTTGACCCTGTGGCTAATAAAGCATCACCTTACATATGACTGCCTATAGTCAACAGAATCTAAACATGACCTCTTGATGTGACCCTCAACACAACCAGCAGCATGCCTACAAGCAGGATCTCTCTTATTTCCTCCTGTAACTCCTAAAAATTTTAAACAAAACCTTTGCCTGAAGCTCGTCTTTCACCTTTGAACTCTTTACACCATTTTCAATCTAATCTACTTGACACATAGTCCGTATTTCAGGTTAAATGGTTTCAACCGTTTTCCTTCCTTCACTTGACCAAACACAGTTTATTAGATGACTACTCTTGCTCAGCTATTATATCAACAAGCGTAACAATGGCTGATTACATAAAATAGTATATTTAAACAGAAATTGAAGCGGCTGACTGGAAATGACACAAACGGACTAAAGGGAGTGAAGAGGGAGAGTCATCCTCCCGCCTCTTCCTTTTGTCTTTTAAAAACTGTTGTATGGACTGAAATGATCGTTGGGTGTGTTTGTGCATGTCGAGCGCGGCCTGATACTTTTTCTCTGTGTTGTAAAGTCTTAATTGCTCAGTTTTAGACTGTGGTAAACTTTAAAATGCTGTTACCAAATCCGACACAAGAGCACTTTCTCCTTCCAGAACATTTGTTCCATATATGCTCATGACTGAAGATTTCAGCATGCATGACTGCAACGGCTGATGTGCTCCTCTGCTGTGTTTTTGGGTTGCTATCAAGTTGGCAACTTTTAGTTGCCCGTAGGAGCAGATACTATCAGGGCTCAACTCATCTGTGCATGAGACAGAAAAGCAGGAGGTGCGTCAGAACCAGCAGGGTGTGTCTTGGGGATATGGTTTTGTTTTTTTTATCAGCCTGCAGTGGGAAATTTACAGTCTGATCTATCCCATGACAGTTGTTGAGCAATGCTGCGCTGGTTATTTGATTACAAACAAATTCAATCCACCGATGCATCTTCTATCCAACTCAGGTTTGCAGATTGCTAGAGCTGATCGCAGCCGATTATCAGTGAAAGCAAGAGAAACTTTTCACAGTTCATCAGTCATGACAGGGCAAGCAAACACAAAAAGCCAGACAGTCACGCATATTCACACTTGCAGGCAATTTAGAGGCACATCAGTTAAACTCAAATGCATGTTGTTGGACTGTGGGAGAAAATTGGTGCAAATGGAGAAAACTCACAAAGTGTGTTTTATATATTAATTTTACTTTTTTTTTAAATAATTGTACTCGTATACATTGTCCTTTTGGAGCCTGATTTTTACCAGGTTGTCATTGTAAATAATAATCTCTTCCTAATTATATGCCTGGTTTAAGTAGATAAATAAAATAAGCCCCACTGGGATTTTAAATGAAATCCTTCTTTCTATGGCCTCGTTTACACAACAAAGCTCCAAATGAAAATGCATAATTTTTTAAAGTTTTTTCATTCAGAAAAGTTTAGTGGTCGTTCGGCAGCATTCGGATAACGACATCCATTATCATGGCAACGGCAGAAATGCTGAAAACAATGTAGTTTCTATGTAGGGCCACATTTGAGTGCTGCTGTTTGTTTTGTAATGAAACCACACACACACACACGTGTACAGAGAACAATATGCTATAAACGTTAACAATGGCGAGTACACCAACACTCATATAAACAGATGAGGACGTTGGATTGCTATTCTGACCGACAACACAGTAGCAGCGTTTCTGTTGTCTACACACATACTAAGCCCAAGTGTTTTCTGAAAATTACTGAGCAGGATTATAAAAGTAAAACAAAAAACTAGAATAAACTTTATTCAAAAATCTGAACAATTTGTCAAATATGTGGAAAGAAACATTTCTCTCAATTCAATCTGACTTGCATAGACGTTGCAAGCATGTCACCCATTCAAATAAACTGCAAATTAGTTCTCCGTCAGTCCGTACATCTAGTTTCTCCAGCAGACTAACAAGTAAGAGGTTTCCCACACTCCTCTCCTGTTGGTTCCTGCCAGAAACTGCTCCATCTGTCTTTTCCTTTTCGCTACACCTCCGACTTTGTTTGTACAGGACAGACAAGAAACGGGCTTTTGATTACAGCCATATCAGCAGTCATCACTAACAGCAGTGATGGAAGCAGCGATAAAAGCCACAGGGTTTAATGTTCCAGAGTATATCCTGTATATATACCTGCTTCTTGACAAGGACTCTCTGTTAAACCTGTTTTCTCACCTGTTTTCTCACAACAGTCTGCGTTTTTTACAAACCCGATGAGATGCAATATAATCTTCTTACACTGTTTACACTAAACAGCAGTACAGGATCAGATGTTTAGAGCAGTGACTTATAGAAAAAAACATGGTAAAAACCTCTACATGCTGGTTTGATCCTCTTTAGAAGTGCTGCATTTGTAGTTGGTTGGATTATGCTTTTATACTTTGACTCATCAGCGTATTCAAGATAAATCTGTTAAAGTATTGTGATGGAAAGTTTTTCTTCTTGGGTATCTCCAAGTGTTAATAATAGTTCTTTCTCTGTTTGTTCCTGATTTGGAAATGTACTTATAGTTTGAGATTATGCACTGACCATCAGAAGGTACAAAGTCTGGGCCATATACTCATAAAACCTTCATATCCACATGTGCTAATTTAAGAGGTCATAGATCATCATCTTTTTATAAGTGGGAAACGTTCTCTATTATAGCTGTATTCATTAAACTAAAAGATCATATTCAACTAGTTCCTTGAGGAAGCTTAAACACATTTAAAATTTTCAGAAACAACTTCTTGGGTTTTCCCGAGAAATTCATAGTAACCACGTCTTTGAAAGTATCCATTCTTGGCCTGCTGTGCAGTGTGTGTACCACCATAATGACCCTCTAACGTAAACTTTCTTTCTCTCTGCAGGACTACTTGGAGTGCATCAGTAACCAGTCTCGACTGGCCTTGAGCTCCGAGGATAAAGGCTCACTATTCGGCAACATCAAGGACATCTACCACTTTAACAGGTACGTGCATCACACGCGCAGAGCTCAGTGAGTGGTTCAATGGTCAAGACCAAGTAAAAAAAAAAAGAAAGAAAAGAAACGTTCATATGTTGTGCTCATTATGGCATTTCTGGCACGTGACCAAGAGATGTAAATGAACACATATGTGCTGAAAAACCGAAGTACCCAGAGCAAATGCCCACACTTAAAGGGAGAACATGCAAACTCCTTGTGCAGACTTGTACCACTGCTCCACTGTACGGCCCATTCAAACGAGAATGAAAGTTAAATATTTAGCCTGATAATAACACAGAATAAAATGGGCAGTGAGGATATATTACGAAGGTAAAGGACTTTAAACTTGAGCCAGAGATGAGGAAGCATTCAACGTATTCTCTGTCACTGCCCCATGCACCAACATGTTATTGTCTCTCCTGGCTCCACAAACAATGTCCAGTTAACATTGACACTGGGCTCAGCCACCTGTTTATTTCTGGGAAGGGCGTTGTTGAGACACAGGTGCTCGAGTGTTCGGGAGTGTGTGCGCAATTTGATTTCCGTCTGCATATTTGTCTCCTCCAAGACTGCTCAAAGCTTGGTGTTGGTGTGTGTGTGGTGTGAGTTGTGTGTATCCAGACGAAATGGCCGGTTGAACATCAGCCGTGGTGGTCTGGAGACCCAAACAGGCTTTCCCACCTATTCATTTCTCAGCTGCCGCACACAGACAAACTGGCCAGTAAAAGGAAGCTTTAAAGCAGTTTAAAGTGGTCGTGGTGACCTCATCCTGTAACCACGAAACAATAACTTTAACAGTTTTTCTGCCCAAAGTGAGAACTGACACAGCCACACACGGGAGCTGGCTTTGAATTCATGGAAGTTTATTTGTTCAGAGTAAGGTGACCTTAGGCCTAATTCCATTACTTAGAGGTCACTCTTTCTTCTGAAAATCACTGCAGTTGTTTGGAACAATGCATCTCATGAGAGTAATTCATATTTAAATGGTGTTCCGAGTAACAGTGTTAAGAGTCTCAGAAATGGTCTGATTATTTTCTTTCAGGGACCTCCTTCATGATCTGGAGAAGTGTAATGCAGACCCGGTGGCTATCGCAGAATGCTTCGTATCAAAGGTAAAAGTGGTCAATTTCCTTCCCGTACTTCTTCTGTAACTACTCACACAGTCCATTTCACTTCTGACACGACTTGCTCAGTGCACAAAGATCACTTCAGGTCACAGACTGTTCACACTGGAGCCTTGCACGCAGTCATATCAAAATTATAATTTGAAGAAGCGCCTTCAAAAGCTAGCATGTTGGGTCATGTGAGGTTACATAAGTACTTATGACCCAGTAGCTGCGTACATCTCATAAGATACTATTAAGGTTGGGAAAAATATGTACAAGTTACTGATCTGAATATGCGACCATCGAAACAATATTTGATTTGATGTGTATAAAAAAACCTTTAAGTTTCTGGGGTTTCAAATCAATCTATCCGCCATATAATGATTTTTGGAATTTAGGTTGTGTATTGAATGCAAGAGTTAAGTTCCTTTTTTATAACATGTGTTGGTGCAGAATAATGATTCATCTGCCACTGATTGTGTTCAAAAAGAGAAGTTTAAGAGCATTTGGCTAATATTTTGATATAGGTGTTAGAGGAAAGAACGTTTACTTGCTGTGGAGAGTTTAGAATTTCAGGCTAAAGATTTTAGTATTTATTTGCCTACATTCACGCTCTACCTCTGGTTATTGAAAAGGAAATATATATTTTTAAAAAAAGATACGCTGCTATGTTGATACCATGCAAAAATCAGATAGGGACGCTAAAATAAACTCCTTGGGAAGTTTATTGAAGCCAGTAGTGTTGTTTTGATTGTGGGAATGTCTGTTTCAAGTGTACTATATGGGCATGGTGGAGCATAAACAGTGTTCAAGTCGGCAGCAAGGGTTTTACAGATGGAGGGGGGCTAAAATCAAGAAAAACTGGACTCACCAACTTGGCTCAAAGCTTCAGGGCTCATCAATGTGTGTGGTTTAGCTCCTGCTCATTGCCTATCTATGCCTCTCAACATGAATGCATGATTATGCCCTGTGATAACGTGCTTGCATTCCAGCACTTCCTCTAAAACACTTTACATTCCCTCCCTGCCCAGATGTAATTACACACACTACCACAGAACAACTGTCTGACCATGTATATATATAAAAAAAAAACGGTTGCAGCCAGCGTCACAGGCTGTCTAAATACAGCAGCTGTTGTAGAGGCAAGCTGATTTTATTGCATCCCACAGCGTCGCTTCACGTAATTAAGTGAGATCTATAAATGAACTGACAGGGTAGCGTCTTGTAACAGACTGATAAATGCTGTGGAAAATCGTCACATGAAAATGAGACTTCATATTTTGGTTTTGTGGACAGAGTACGACGTGTTAGCAGCATGTTTTCTGCAGTCAGTGTGATTTTGATCACAAAAACAGTGAAGAATCCTTTATTATTAACTTTGTGGTTTGGCTAGGGGTGAAACTGGGACGGAGCCAGCATTTACATTCTGTAAAGCGTCCGCCCTCTCGGATCACATCCTGTCTGGAGATTCCTTCCCCTGATAACTTCTCTCTGATGAGGCCTGAACTGCAGACTGCACATGTAGATTAAAACAAATAAAGTGCGATGCTGTTGAGAGTTAGGTTTAGTGTGTTTTGTCAAATCTCTTTCCTGGCAGTCAGTTGTTTGGGCAGTAACGTCCAATGTTGGCCCTGAAGGACAACTATTTTGCACGTTTTTCAGTGTTTTCAGGCTCCACCACACCTGAATTTAATAACTGCATGATCAACGAGCTCTGCAGACATCTTGTTAACGAGCTGTTTGTTTTAGGCCACGTTTACACGTACCCGGGTATTTGAAAAAAACTGATATTTCTCTGCGTTTGGACCTTTGCATTTACACATAAATGCACCTACAACTCGCCACAAACGATGATTCTTGAAAACTCCTGCCACAGTGGAGATCTGGAAAAAGTCTGTGTGTCTCTATTTACAACCTTTTGGGGTAGATGATATTTACGTCACAACGTGGTGTTTTTTTCCAGGATTCTGTTTAAATTTGGCTTCATGCTTCTTGCTGCACTTCCCCCTACAGGTTTGGTATGCTCATAGCAGCTCCAAACCAGGTGTATTTGCGGGTCCGTGCCAATGAAGATTTTTTTTAAACGTAGAGGGGGAAATATCCTTTTTTTGTAAAAACCCAGGTATGTGTAAATGTGGCCTTACTCAGTAGTACTTAGTACAGCATGAGGGACGGTGGATTTAAAACCATTGAGTTGGTGTAGAAGACATTCAAGAGAGTCAGACCAGCTAATCAACTATCTATAGTCTTTTACTTTATCCTGTTTAGGGCTGCTGGGGCTGAAGCCCAATCCCAGCTGCTATGGCTGAATGTCATCTGTGTCATGGCCCTGTGATGGACAGTCGACAAATAGCCAGATAGTTATCCACTCCCAAATACACACTTATAGTCATTTTAGATTCACTTACAAACCTCGAAGCAGAGTATCCGGACAAACCTCTCACGTGCATAGGAAGAACCTGTGAATTCCACACAAAAAAGGCCTCCTGAAAACCCCCGAGCCCTGCTTGAACCACGTGAGGACAATTTGCAGTGCAGAAGGCCGACCGGTAACTGGAAGTATTTAGTCACCACTGACAGTCATACTGCTTCTGCAACTTTTTGACCTGTGTGGGTGTGTTGTTTGCACCCCCACCTTGTTGGGCTTTGTCATCCTCATGGGGACAAAAATCAAGTTTATTAAGTTTGGGTTAGGTTAAGGCCAGGCAAGTATATCCAGAATGATATCCACAGTTCCTTTGTGCTGCAGAGGGTACAGTATTGATTGCTATGAAATGAAATACCACAAAAACATCTTTCACTATCTGCTGTGAAATGCAAACACACACACATACACACACTCATTACCGATGGTTATCTAGTCTTGTCCAAGAATTGCAGCCTGGCATACAGTTTGGAGAGGAGGTAGATCTCCCTGTAAATCTCAATTCCTCCCTCAGATAATTGGCCATCTTTCCTCTGCTATAAATCACTGATTATTGTTGAGTAAGCCCACGTAGCATTTTATGAGTTGCTACTTGCTGACCTCAGCCCAAAAAGCATTATTACACCGGAGCTTATGCAATTTTTTTTTTTTTTTTACACTATGCCACCTTATGATCTGTTACAACTATCAGCCAAAACATTATGACCATTTGACTATTAACCTCTTATTTTCAAACCCTGACCTATTGAAGAATGCACTCTCTTAGTGTATTAGAACCAACATTAATTTATTAACCATTTGAATTAGTCTATTGTCTATTTTCGAGCTACTTCGCTCTATGACTCATGAGCCCGTTGCTGATTCACCCCCTTTGCTTCATTACATTTTGGTTTTGAACAGTGCAGACAGAAAACATGTAACAGGAGCTGCAGATTTGGATATAGTTGTCTGGACACACTATCTCATATACCGACGCTTGTTCACTTGCTGTGTCAAATACGACACCTGCCAACAGGTATAATGATGGTTAACCCGAGATACGTACTTCACCTGCCAGTGGTCACACTGATTGATGTTTGTTCAGTGCTCAGTCACTGTGGCCAGTCCCATGTCGATGGATCGTGTAACAACAAAACTGCCTGATTACTTTGTCATTAAAGTGATGATAGGCTGCAGATTCAACTTCGATATATATATGGCCAGAGCTCCAATTTTTCCCATATAATTTGTATTTTTATATGACAGAATGGCCTATTTTAAAATCATGTGTAGCTGTATGCTCAAAGCTCAAAACTCTCAAAAGCAGAATGAGGATATGATGATTATATGATCTAATGTGGCTTGTATATGTTTCCAAAAGGAAAGAGTATTATAGATGTGAGTTGTTTCAAGGTCTGCTGGTTTCCTGGGGACGTTCAAAGAGCGTGC
>OMNM01002462.1:0-10137 GCA_900302745.1 Parablennius parvicornis | reverse complement strand
CCCTGTAAACAAACTTGATGCATATTACTACTCCTTTAAGCTATTCATCCAAACGACAATCCACACTGTAAAAAAACTGATTTAGATTAATGCAAATAGGCAGGATTTCACCCAAATTGTATTATTTTGGCTGCGATTCTGATTAAACCTTCTTCTTAAATCTTTCTCCTTCAGAACAACATGGCGGGAGGAAGGAGGAGTAGGAGAGTAGGAGACACTGCAAATTATTTTAACTTAGTCTGAGATCTGCAGTTGCCATGTTTAATTGCACATGACGGCAATTCAGATGAAATACACTGTAATTAAGCTCCGCCAATTTAAACACGAGCTAAAGCAGGGAATTCTTCTCTCACACACCTGAAAAGGCCGGATGCACAGGGACCATAGCACCCCATATGGATTCTTACGATCTTGCCAAAATGTTGCCCTTTATACTTTCCTCTTCAACATTATTCTTCCTCCTAGTATTATGGCAGGGTTTGATTTCAGTTTAACACAATCAAATCTTTTTCAAAGAGAAAACAGCATATATTGATATAACAAAGATAACATCTACAGCTTATATTTGTGTATCATTTGTGTGTGTGTCTGTGTGTGTGTGTGTGTGTGTGCTTGTGTGTGTGTATATATATACATATATATACAGTCAAGCCATATTTTTAGATGTGAACAATCATCAAAGCAAAAATAATAAATAAATAAAATCCATATTAAAAATTGTTACATTTTTCTGCTTTAATCTTCTTTTAATTTGAATGAACTGCAAATAAATAAATATCTTATTGTGCAAAAGTGTTTCTATGAAGTTTTTAGTTTGTTCATAAATACGGTCACTTCAGGGTGATGTTGTACACTCAAGTGGCACTTTTCAAGAGTGTTTTTGTCAACATTGTTTTGTAGATATAATCACATTATTGCACTGTGTGCATTGTGTATTGATGCAGAAATTATGTTGGAAATATATGATTGTATCTTAAATGATTTTTACACATTTTGATGGCTAAAATGGACATAAAGCGTGATTGAAAGGAGAAGTGAATAGCGAGGCAAAGGCAGAGTGAACTCCAGAACAAGGTTTGAGCAGGTAAAATAGGGCATGAAATATTGATTCTGCTGTTTACTTTGCTTATTTCATCATGTATCATCAAAAATGTATGCAGTATAATGTGTTTACTTTAAAACAAGGAATCTAAAGGGTTTATTAATATGATAATAAAGGCACTTCGGAAATTTTATTTCATGGCTTGTTGAGAAAATGTAATAGGCATTTCTGAGGAAAAAGTTAAAAACATGTTTTAAAGTAGATGTCATCACGTTCTGTGTAAAAGAGTTAAAGCAGTGCCGCTGCCTCCATCCTGACGGTCATGTTTGTATGAATGAGTCAGTTAAAACATAATACCAGGGTTGTTTCTGCAGTACTACTTCTAGTTTTTTCCATGTTTGAAGATGTTTAGTGAACTTTTCCATGTAATAATTAAGTCTTTTTTTTTTTTTCTCCAGTCACCAGTTGGTAGCAACTCCAATCACTGTTTAACTGTACAACATCCAGTTACATGTATCTGTGTGGTTAACTCTGCCAGAGGACACCGGTGACACTAAGGTAAAACGTATGATTTAGTTTCTTCTCACGGTTCTTTATTAAATTTCGCTCTGGCAGGAGGAAGTTTTCCTTCTCACTGACTCTCTGATTTCCTCTCAGTTTGGCCAGCACCCAGAGGGAGAGAGAAACAGCAAGAGGGAATTTGGCATATCAAATCATCTGGGAACTTTTCCGACGTCGTCCAAAAACTGCGAAGCAGACACTTGGTGTATTTTACTTTATATTCATGAGCTCTGTGGAGACGAAAACATTTCTCTCATCATCTGCATGCAAACATTGATTTATGTTGGTGTGCTTCTGTCTCTCAGGTCAGATGAACGCCCTGCAGAGCTTTGGTAAAGGCCACACAGATAACGTTCCTTCGTTCTCTGCTTCCTCTCTGTCTCGTTTTTATAGATCCCCGTCTTTCTTCAGTCCTTTTAGCACTTTATTTCTGTGTGCCTGTCTCTCTCGCTCTCTCTCAGTGTGGTTCACTTGATTATGGTGTTGGTCTGCAGCTCCAGGGCTTGGCATCCAAATTAAACCTTTTTGTCCTACGAGCGTTCCACCAACGTGTCCCCAGACATTAGTGCTCCCACTTGCCAGCTCCTGCGTAGGTGCGAGCATGTTGCAGGAAAGTAACAACCAGTAACACTGACTGGCATTTCTTTTTTATTTATTTTTTTTTTATTGACGACTCTCAAAGATTGGTACATCGGGCTTCATAAGCATGCAGTTTCCTCTTTTACACACCATAGTTAAGCACATTCTTCTTGAAATAGTTGAGCCTTAACACTGGAACTCAATCTCGCATTAAAGAGACTCGTCTCATCCTCTTCCCGACTGTTATCTGTTTCTATCTAACGGCCCTCTGAGTTAGGGGGAAAATTCTTGAGCTGCCTTTCTCTGTGTGTACTGGACCTTTTTATTTTATCAGCCAGCCACCCCCCGGCAAATCCAATAACAAACACAGGAAGCCGCTGTCACCAGGGTAGAACAGGCCGTACATGGGATGAGACAAGTCTGACACCACTCTACAGTCGCCGCTCGCAAACAGGCCGAGCTCGACGGAACGGCAAACATCTGCTGGGTGCGAGAGGATGTTGGTTTAACAGTTTAGCCGTGTGGCACTGAAGTGGCGAGTCTGTCAAATTCGAAAATGCCTCGTGTGATGAGCTGCGGAGAAAGGTTTAAAGCGTCAAAGCTGAAGAGCAAAACTCTAAAGATGAGTAAGTTCAAAAAGGAGAAGTGGCGCAGCTTCAGCCTCAACGCACAGGAACTGCAGTATAAATGTGAACGTGTAGTTTCTTAGACAGTAATGGGCTGTTTACAAAATGACTGTACAATTATGGAGAATGGAGTCTCCACCACATGCATAAGACTGAGAGCAGAAATCCAACATGTGATTACACGCCCATGAAGAAAGAGTGAAAAGCATGGAATCGTGTGGGTGTCTGTTCATATCAGATATACGGCTCACACATGTACTTCACTCTCGAAGCCTTGTTCACTTTGTTGTCCTGTTCCCTCTGAATTATCCGGCGCTCAATTTGTTTTCTCTGTCTTAAGACACCTTTTGTCCACATCCTTTTCTCAAACACTTACGCTTTCATCTGGGCCTTTGGATCATCAGCTTGACTTGTAAAAACACCCAAACTGGGCCTGATATACACAACAAGCTCATGTACTGCTGATTATTTTTTTGTTACATTTTGTTTTTTGTTTTTTTTTTTACTCTGAGCGAAGAGTTGGACATGGTGGGAGTCTGCATGTTCTTCCTGGGTTTGAGTACCATACTCTGGTTGCCTCCCACAAACAGAAAAAAACATGTTTACGGTCAGTCGGTGTCTAAATGAGTGCATGTGACTAAATGTGATGAAAATTTTATTGGAGATTTTGTTTTTGCAAAAACCTGTTTTCTGTTTCTGTTGTGTTGCACAACGGGTTCAATAAAATCGAGGAATTGGGTGGGATCACTTCTTTATTGTCATTATTTCGGACCGTAATGATTCAGCTTGATTTTATTTGGTGAAAAGATACAGATAAAGAACCTAACACCAACAGAGATTATATTGACTGTGTATCTCTGTTGGAATTGGCGCCTATTCATCCTGAATGGCTCATGGTCTCGATACCAGTTCATCCTGAAGGGCCTCAATGGGGTCGGGAGTCTTGGCTCCACATGGTTTAATCGAGTTCTTCAGTTGAGACTCTCTTCCAACTGTTGCACATAGTATTTTTCAAAATGTCTTGGTATGAGCTTGATTTTTTTTTTTTTTTTTTTTTTTTTTACATCAGCGGTAGGGGGTGTGATTAAAACACTGAAAGTAAACAACAGCAAATAATGACGAGCAGAAGTTGTTAGAGAACATTGAGTTTCACGGGAAAATATTAAAAGTCCTCCATCTCTCAGTCGTCCTCTCTCACTTTTTAACCTCCTCTTCTGTCTCCTTCAGACTCCTTTTGTTGGACGTTTTACTGCACATGAGAAGCTGCTGGTCTCAGTTTTCACTGATCGGCTCAGAGACCGTCACAGAACAATCACTACATTGTGCTTTGAAAGTCAGCTCGGGTTTTTTTGGTGGGTTTTTTTCGTCCCTTAGTTCTACTCTGACTGAACACTTTCCTCATCCTTTGCTCACATCTCCTCTGCTGCTCATACAAATAATGGGGTAGCCTGCTCGTGCTTCCTTGCACGGATACATTTTGGGACCCTAAATATTGTCTGGGGATCCTACAGAGATTGACGTCACCTCCAAGTGGTCGGAGCCCCTCATTTAGGCCTCCTTCACAGCCACGGTGACCCTCTGTGTTTTAGCAGAGTGGGTAGAGGTGGCTGTTTATGTTGGAGCTCATCTGGCGATAGGGAAGGAGCAAAATGTTTATACTTTTCTTCCTAATGGCCCCCTTTGGCTCACTTAGTGTCACCAGACTTTTTTCCACACAGATTCGATTGCTTCATTACCCACCAGTCCTTCTGTCGCATCCAAACACTCCTACTTTAATTCCATCCACCTTAATTAAACGTCTCCCCCCTGAAAACCATGAAAGTGCTTCTAAATTACATTTAAAACAAGGGTTAATCCTTTTTCCATCCTCAAATTCCCCAAGTATCACCTACTTCAATGAGAGACAGAGTAAAACCTGTATTTTCAACAGATCTGAGATTTCACGCTACGGCAACATTCTGTTTTTAGCATGATTTTATACAAAGGCTGTTATAGTTTCAGTGTAAATTATATATTTGCTTCAGCATGAGCTGGAATATGATTATTTTCTTTAATCAACATGGGTTTGGAGTTTTTTTTTTTGTATAAAATTCATTTTGATTACAAAAATCTAAAAAATCATCAAAAAAAACAAAAACAGTTTTGTGATTATGAGCATGTGTCTGTGTGCGTGTCTATTGCTCATAGGTAGACCCCTGCTGTGGGTAGAGGACCAGACCCTGTGTGTCGGTGAGACACGAGAAGGCTTTCGGGGGAATCTTTTCCACTTCCAGCAGATTGTTTTCCAAGTGAACCGAAGCCAAGGTGGAGCCGGTATTACGAGGGTGGCACACTCCCCACTGCCTCAGCAGCCTGAAAGCAAACATGCGTGAGCTTCAAGTCAGACAGGGTTTCCTCTGAGAAAACAGATTATAACCATATCGGACATTCAGTTTCACAGAAAGACTCAATGGAAAGTGATGTTATTAAGAACTTTTTGAGGGTCTTTTAGAAAGAAAAAAAACATCAAACCTAACAAGCAGTTCAGCATTTGTCCAATTTAATGTTCTTTTTATCTTTATGGGAAATCTGGTCTTACCTGATCTGGTTGTTGTCCAGTCTCAGCACCTTCAGGTTTTTGAACTGCCTGACGCAGCGCGGGACGTCTTCCAGACGATTATTGTCCAACAGGAGTTCACCCATCGAGCGATACGTTCCAACAAATGACACTCGTTCCAGCCCGTTGTCGCTCAGGGCGTTGTGGGACAGACGGAGCGACCGCAGGCCCGGACGGAGGTGACGGAAGGCGAAGGCAGGGACGCGACTGATCCTGTTGCGTTCGAAGTTCAGTTTCCGGAGAGGCCGGGGCAGATTGACGGGGACGAAGGTGAACTGGTTATAAGACAGGTCCAAAGACTCCAGAGAGCTGAGAAGAAATAAAAACGCAACAAAGTCACACATGTGAGCCATAAGTCTAAGAAAACTCTTCATTATAGAGCATCGTAGTTTTACAATTGGCATTACTGTTTTGAAAAGATTTGCATACTTTCTCAATCAATCATTGGCGGGTTTTGCTTTTGATATTGATATTTTATCAGTTTTTTGGGGGGGTTTTTTGGTCAGATGTCCTTTCTGCTGCTCGCTCACACTCAAGGTCAATAATCAACCTGATGCTTCACCAACACACTGGAGACATGAGCACAAAACTGGTTTTCCTGCCATTTCAAGGTTGACTTATTCTGGCTTCAGGCATAGTCAATTTCCTAAACACTGTGACATGTGAAGTTTTATAAGCTGGGTTCCAATGCTTTTTTGCTGTAAAGCAAACTTTTAATAGAAACTGAACTCCTGCGTAGCACTGTTGGGGGGAGAGAGAGAGATCGTCTGCGGGGGGGATAATACACACCACAGAATAATGAGGCCTAGGGGGTGTGATGCAAGACAGCATGGCAGTTCGAGGGGGACTTTGCTGTTGAGAGGCTGATAAGCAGTATGAAAATGTTTCGTTTGTGGGAAACACAATGAATGTCCGTGCAGATAGGACCAGATTTCTGGGGCCTGGGGTGTCAAAGTCGCAGTGCAGGGGTTCAATGTTTTTGCAGCGAGATCCCACACAGCTGTTGTGAGTTTACAGCACAGCTCACAGTAGGAGGGAAACCTAATTTTCTGTTCTTCCGCCATTCATCAACCTCGCTCAGCAACCGGTGGCCTCAGCAAACACTCAGGTGGCCACACATTGGAGTGGAGGGGAAGGAGGGTGAGCGGGTTCTGGTTACTCGCAAAGCCAATTTTACAGTGAGATGTCTGCATTAACTCTTAAACATTGTGAGTTCCTGGATAAATCGATGATGTATGCCAGCGAAAAGATCCCAGATCTATGAAATTACTGAAAACAATAGCAGTTTTATTACAACTGCATCGTTGCAATAAACACCATTTGACTCCATCTGCTCAAACAAGGCCCAGTGACAGAAACACGAGGGAGCTTACATTCCTTTTAGCTTAACAAAGATGTAATGAATTGCATGAATACAGTCATAAACCGTTTTAAGGAGAACAACATTAAGACACAAGGGATTCAGCACAATAACACGTTTAACGAAAAACATACAGACTCAAAAATCCAACAAACCCATTTTCTCTAATCCACATGTGCTGTGAGAGATACAAGCTGCAGCACGAAAAACAAAAAGAAAGGGGGGAAAAAAAAAAACCTGATTTCGGAGCCCTGAAACGTATCAGCCAGTTGGTTCCTCTCACCAGCCCAGACCGGTTGTGTGCTGCTGATTTGTATTCTAAATCTTTACCAGGAAGCTCAGCAGCAGTGTGTCGCCGCTTAGAGCTCCACATGGTATTAATGAGCAGAGGGACACACAAACAGTCCTCTCTTGTCAGAGTCCTACACACTCCCTCTCACTGGCACCTACACACAAAAGCATGCAACACCACACACACACACACACACACACACACACACACACACACGTGTGCACACAACATGATGTGAAGAAGAAACAGTATTGCATTGATGATATAACGATGGGACTGAGCTTTCATGTTAACTCAAAAGGAGGGACTGTCAGACGTGGATTCATCCATCATAACAATGTGAGACGGTAGAATTCACCTGGACAGGAAACCAGTCTATCACAGTGACAGCTAACCACATACACTTACACATTCCCAATGACTGTGGGAGGACACAAGAAAACTCATGTATGCAAAAGGAAGGAAACTCTGCTCAGAAAGGCACATCAAGGACTCGAACCCACAACAATTTCATTATGAGGTTAGAGTCTCCATTCAGGTAATGTGGCAGTCCTGATCGGTTGTGCCAAGAAGACTTAAAAAGAACAAAACAGCACTTAAAAAACCTGAAGATGTAATTTTGAATATAATGTGTTTGGAATCAAACAGTAAATCTTTAAAAGTGATGACTACACAAAATTTAAGTCAGTAGTTTTCATTTGACATCTATTCGTGTGCATGATTCCTGCTGATGCAAGCTGATTGTGAGACTGATTTATTTAATGACCAGACCTCATGGTTCTGTTACTTGTCCAGCCAGCATACCCAAAACATCGCACTCATCTTTGGTGTGGCAACCCATGAAGATGAGCCTCTACAAAGTCAGCTAGAGCAGCAATAAACCTACAAGAGAATACTGAAAATGACATCTTAATATCATCCAACATAATGTTGATCTGAAACAATGCACAACTTTGTATCTAATTGATTTGTTGTGTTTGTGTAGGATTGTTGGGTGATATTCAAGTTGCCTCATTGAACATGGTTGGCGGATGTTAGTGGACGTGTGTCTGCAGGTCTTCAACCGCACATAAACTTGTCCTTCAAATAACAACCAATGATGATGCCTTTTAACAAGATTTGAAACTGAGGTGTCAAAAAAAGTAAAGAGTATATAACTGCAATAATTTTATACCAATGCTGATAGAAGTTACATGACAAAATTGCCAGCAAAAAAACGCATGCATGTATAAACATTTTGTTTCGATGGCTTTTAGGTACATTCATTTCTTGTAGATTTGTCTTAAAGTCAGCCGTAACCCCACAACTGAGGCTGATACTCATTATTACACACACACATGCACGCACGCACACATATACTTTAGATTTTACAGTGTTACAGCATGTTGAGACAGCTTGTTCAATCATACAATAAGTTAATTTTTTGTATATAAAATGTAAACCTCAAACAAATGCTTAACATGTTACAAACTGACTGAAGCACCATTTTGGATCTAAAGAATGAAAACGCACCTGTGTCCAACAGGAAGTTCAGTACGAATAGACCTAGCTAATATGGAAAACTTATTTCAATACATATATTCTTTATATTCCTGTAAGATGACAAACACACACACACACACACACACAGGCAGCAAGTGCAAATGGACCCAACACATCAGAGGGTAGACCAGAATCTGTGGTTTCTATGAAAAACTGAAATTTGGACACCAGAAATTGAAAATATCTATAACTACTACACCGTAAAGTCTGAACAAAACAAGGTTTACACCAACAGTATTAAAGAGGTAGAATTTGAAGTGAGATTCTGGGAGCCAAGCCACATTGAGCAGGATCCCAGGTCCAAGCTCCGTCCCCAGACCACTGTAATCTCCGGTAACTACCACTCATATCTCCAATCACTGAATCCCACCAGGACCCTTTGGCCTGCAGCAGACACAACGCTCTGAGCCGGAGTGCAACACTCTTTATTTCACCGTCAAGCAATTTACTTTCCATTCCTTCTACACTCCTTCATTTGAGAATACAGTGGATATTCTTATCCACTGCTGGTTTCAAGCATTATAAGACATTTTCAGGATTTCTGTTTCAGATTCATCAACGACCTTTGTCATTTTAAAATATTATCGCCGCCTGTATCAGTCAAGTTCAGGTTAAAGTGAGTTTGTTCTCTGCAGTCTTAGCAGCACAGAAGGAGGATTTAAAAATGGAGGGGATACGAAGAAGCCTTCAGTGTCAGTGGTAAAGTTGCTTCTCTCACCAATAACGAGGTCAAGTGTCAGACAAGCGTCAGACAGATCGGATCAAAGGTCAGAGGAAGAATTTGTCCAGCATGGTGGAATTATTTTCAATGACCTGTCATCTCTCTGACCAACAAGCTTCTGTGCTTCACTGTTTGCCATAAACGTATACAAGATTTCAAAAATATCCTCACAATTCTTTTGGAAATGTCTGATCACCTCTGTAGTTTCTACTTTGTATTCTAGCATAAGCGCAGTCTCTCCACCTTCCTGCACTCGCTCTTTTACATTCTTCTTTCCTCCGTTTTCCCTGAAGCTCCTTCTGTGGTTCACAAGGATCCCAGGGAGCAAAGAAAAACCCACTGGAATTCACTATATTTAAACAAAACACACACTGCAGACGCACTAAGACACACACACACACACACACGTTCAGGCACACCGTTACAGTCCAGCTTCACTCACAGCTGGTTTAAGTACACACAGTCAGCTGTCATAGCGTGTGTGTGTGTGTGTGTGTGTGTGTGTGTGAAAACAGCCCCAGAATCAGAGCTTCATGAAGGGAAACACGAGTATTAACATTTGGGGGGAAAAAAATATTTTATTAGTGGAAGTCTTTAAGATGTATCACAAGCATAGACAAAGAAACCAGTTAAAATAGAAAAAGATGAATGTTTATAATTCCAAATGACAACAGAGTGCTCCCTAGTGGCTGATGTTGGTACTGTAGAAGATAAAGGAAGGAAGAAGGAAGGAAGGATGGATGGATGGATGGATGGATGAATTGGCTCCTACAGTTCAAGAAAACAACATTAATCTTATTGGAAAGACTGAATCGTCA
>OMNM01002461.1:0-12551 GCA_900302745.1 Parablennius parvicornis | reverse complement strand
CTCTCCGGATAAAGGGACACAATGGGGCCCCTCCACAGCATAATGAATCATTAAAATTCAGCAGGGCGGCCCTGGCACTTGGCTTCTCCCTGGACTGGTTAGGGACGGCCGCTTGGCATGCATGCCAGGGCCAACTTGAGCAGTCTACTCACTGGACGGGGAGAAGGAGACGGGATCTTGTTCGTAGTTTCACGACAAAAAAAAACAAAAACAAAAACGAGTGTAACCTGAAATATTTTGATAGCTGCATCTTCTCACATATGCAAGTATAATATAATAAGTACATTTTAAGGTCAGTAAGTTATTGACATTTTTTGTCAAATCTCTCAAATCCGATCAAGACACTGTGCTTTATTTACCTCCAGCAAGAGGTATATGTTTTCTTTGCTGTTGGTTTGCTGGTTAACAGATACACAGAACACAAAACCCTGTGGACAGATTCTGATTAAAAATAAATAAATAATGGGGTAAAGATGAAGTGATTTAATTTTCGGCTAGATCGGATGTATGCGCTGCCTTGTTGTTTTGTCTTTGACTCAATGCATTTCTCCTAATTATTGATGTAAAAGTACTAGTGGGATGAATCAAAGGGAAAGTTTAAAAACGGTCACCTCTCCCAGTACCGAATAATTTCAACAGGTACATTTGAGTTCTATTAAATTCTGCTCTATACAAACTATATTCAAATATAGCAAAAACATGTAAATGTAGATGCAAATAAAAATGACAAATACAAGTATCAGGAAAAAGTATCTTTTATTTATTTTTTTAAAAATTGCCAGCGATTGAGTTAGCTGTGCATGTGTGAGTGGAACACTAGGTATTAGAACAACAATTGTTTTTCACAGCCTTTCTCAAAATTATACACCGTAATGATATACAAAACACAGTTCTGTGGCTTCAACTTGGAGCGTGGTGCTCTGTGTGTTTGTCACAGAACATTACAAACCGTGGCTGTAAGGAATGATATCAAATTAAGGACATATTCAGGAGCGAGTTATCCAAGTGTGTCGGGTGGATCACTGATTGTGTGTTGCCCAAAAGTTTGTTAATAACTTAATTTCATATTGAAATACTGATGATAAGCATTAGAAGGCACAAAAAACATTTTTATGCAAGACTGCAGCAGTGAGTTGGCACTTGATGGTTGATGACATAAAAAAAATGGGTGATAATCACACAGCTATTTTTACTTGAAACCCTTTAAATTTCATGTCTGAGTAACCGGTTTCAGAACAAGTTGTTTCATGTATGATTTTGGTGTGTATCACATCAGGGTATATGTACGTCTCTCGCAAAGGAAGCGGCTCACTCTACGTGTGATGCCGTCTTCCTGACAAACACTCCTGCATGCATACATTCTCGTGTTGTCCATCTACATACACAGAGGCTCCAGCTGACATGTCACTCAGAGTGTGTGGTGTTATTTTACCCCATTTCCTTTAACCCTCGATCATGACTAATCGCAATTTGCCAAGCATAGATTTCAGACACCTGTTCTGTCTTGTGCGAGTCTGCTGGTTCTGTCTGTTTGCCCGCAACTTGGAATGGAGATGTTTCTGGAAAATTGGTCTTCAACGGAATAATAACAAATGCACTGTACTTGTACTGTCCTTCACTTCATTAACCTTGTTTCTCATTAAAAGCCAAACAGTACTCTAAACAACCAAAACCCACATTACATGTGCTCATCTACTAAATAACAAAAACCAATAATGCTTCAACATAAATACATATAAGACTTTTATGCCAAAATGACACTAGATTCATAGGAGCCATTCATTTAAGACTGATCCGCTGATGCGATATAGCTCTGACCATTCATGTAAATGGCCCTGTAAATTCACAAAACAGGTCCCATGTACATTCTTGAAAGTAACTGGATCAAATTCGAGTTGGGCCCAAAAAAAAACAACAAAAAAAAAAGCCCTTTCAGTCCCACACAATTCAGTGGCAGGCTTTTGCTTTACCTCAAGTGTGCACTCACGTGCCATTTCAAACTGCAAAGAAGGGAGAGATGTACAGGATGTAGGCGTAGGCGATATGTCCTCATGGAGGAGTTTGGCTTTACCAACAACACAATTTCTCTTTGTGTAAAAAGACTTTACAAGTGTGTGTGTGTGTGTGTGTGTGTGTGTGTGTTTTTTTTCTCATCGCAACAATATAGCTTTGTATAAAATCAGCAGGCACTTTTTCTTTTGTTTGTTTCATGTTCAAATGGTCACAGGAAGCCTACGAGCCCCAACACGCACACACACGCGCACACGTACGCGCACACGTACACACACACACACACACACACACACACACACACACAAACACAAGCACACACACACACACCATTTCTCCATCTCTTCTTTACTTCCTTCATTATAGTAGTGCATCGATCTGAATGAGTCTCTGGTACGAATGGACTATTTTCTTTAATAATTTTGGTCCCCCTTAAGGTCGAGACAGTGTGGTGTAGACGGGCTGGTCCCAGCTGGAGGCTGTGGGGCTGTGAGCAGGGGCCATGGACAGACTGTTGAGTATCGGACTGCCATAGGGTCGCCTGGATGAGTGAAAGTACGGGTACTGGTAGAGGCTAGAGGGGTAGCCGGAGTAAGGGTTGTAATAGTTGGAGCTCTGGAGGTCAGTATAGTCACACTGGGAGCTGGGGAAAGAGGCTGCAGCCGAGGCGGCTGACGTAGCCGACGTGACACAGGCCTGGCTGCTGTAGGAGCCGTAATCAGAGTGCGAGGGCGACCCATGGGAATGCTCGCTGTAGTGGCTGGGGCTTAGTTGCTCCGTTTTAATGTGGAGACGATGCTGGCCCACCTCTCCGGCGGAGGAAGATGAGTTGGACATGTTGCTCTTGCGGCTCCATGCTGACCCGTTGCTTCCCGCGTGGCTGTATGAGGAAGTGTAAGAGCTGCCAGGCAGAAGAGTCTGCCCGTGGCTGTGGTCTGAGGGCAGGCCGGAGGGGCCCGAGGCATGGCCGTTGAGCGGGAGGTACTGGTCAAACTCGTGAACATCAAAGGTCTCCATATTGCTGATTACATCGGTGCTGAGCTCAGAGATGTCGACGTTGCTGAAGTCAATGTTTTGCCTGCTGCTGTCAACAAGACGGCGTCCTTCATGTTTGAGATCTTGCTTCACTCCGTGGTGCAGGTCTGTTTTAGGAGTAGTAGGTGGTGTAGGTGGACCGTGGGGCTGTCCTGGAAAACACGTCAGAAATAAAGTGTAAAGATACTAAATATTTAGCATATTCCATCTTAGATATTTATTATAAGGAGGTTCACACAGCAGTAATAAACAGGGCTAAATACCTGCATGCTCAGGGTGATGGTGTCCATCAGTCATCCCAGCCAGTCCTCCCATCCCTGGTTCAGCTTTATACATATGATGTGCCAACTCTGCCCCCGAGTCGGAGTCGCTCTGGCCTGGTTTCACATTCTTCCGTCGCCTGGGCTGGTACTTGTAGTCTGGATGATCTTTCTTGTGCTGAACACGAAGCCTTTCAGCTTCGTCTACAAATGGCCTCTTTTCGCTCTCAGAAAGCAAGCTATGATGGGGAAATAAATACATACATGCCTTTATATATTTGATTTCAATTATAATTCAATCAAGCTTAATGCAGCTTTTCTGTTAAATTTGTGTTAACTGTATTTTATTATTGTTTTTATTATTATTATATTCAAAAGCTATATTATTTATGAAAAACGAGAATAATTTTGTGATGTTTGTTTGTTTTGTTTGCATGGTCAATTCTATCTTTCCTTTAGTTAAAAGTGATAAAAAAAAATATGTCCTTACCGCCAAAGTTTCCCCAGCGTTTTGCTGAGCTCGGCGTTGTGCAGGTGCGGATACTGGTCCGCCAGTTTCCTGCGGGCCGCCTGCGCCCACACCATAAACGCGTTCATGGGTCTCTTGACGTGCGGTTTATTCTTCAGAGATCCGTTGCCTCTCACGGGCATAGGCACCAAGGACCAGTCGTATCCCTTGAGAACCTGAGAGACCGCATCTCGTATGCAGGCTGGGAACCGGTCGTCATCCTCGGCGTCCAGTTTCTTGCCCAAACCGGCGAGCAGGGAGCCGTGGCCGTCGGAACCCGTCGGTGAGGACGGAGCGTCGGAGTCGGACTCGTCCTGGGACATGGAGCTGTTGGTGCCCGACGGACTACAAGGCTGGTCGCCGACACACTTGTCATGCTCCTCTGTCATTTTTAACATGATCTTTTTAGTCCCGTGGAGATGATAAGAATCCGTAACTTCAATTTTAAAGTAATAAAAAACAAACAAAATAAAACTCTGAAGCAGCACCCAGCGAGGCGGCTGGCGCGCCTTTTACGCACGCACGGTAGATTCCTTCAATGAGTCTCCGTGAAGTGGAAGCCCGTTGTTTTCCTTCAGCTCTCCTGTTTGTTTGTCTTGTTTTCCTAAGCTGTCATTGGGGGGTGCGGTCATGAAAGTTGTGGTTCACAATGTGAGCGGAGGAGCTGCTTGTTACGGCAACTTGAGTTGAGTTTTAAAATCGTCACTCCACCTTCCGCCTGGGATTGGCCGGAACAAATCACCACTTTCCCCCCATTGGTTAGGGTTTCATGTGAGCCTCATTATTATAATGATTTTCCTTTTAGTCGGTCAAACAGTTGTGTTTTTGTTGAAGTTGCACACGCTGAGAGACACACACATATTCTGCTGCAATTTTAAATTATCCAGGAAATCTAATAAATGCACAAATGACAAAATTGTTCGAAACATTGATGATATCTGTCAATTTTACTTCACTAATACAATAAACAGCTTCTATTTCGTAGAGTATAAATACAGTTTAGAAATATGTGACAAGGTCAGTAAAAAAAAAAAAAGAAAAGAAAAAGATATGTGGTCTGGCCGTTTATTTTAATGCATTCTTTTTTTTCTTTAAAGCACCACTTTTCAAAATTCATCAAATTCCCAAAAATGTTCTAATTGAGCTAAAATACAGTTTTGATATTGTTCAATAATACATATTGTCCATGATAAAGATTTAATTCATTAAAGCAGAACAAAAAAACAGCAGTATGGCATTTAATAGAAAACTTTTTTTTTTCTTATTTGATGACTCTAAATTGCTTTTATAAAACAATTGGAAGTAATGTTTTGTCTCATCATCATAAATCCTGGATAACATGGTGGAATAGACCAGGTTACTGTGTTTCTTTTAACATTAAATTATGTATTCACAGATTTAACGGATAGGCCTTTTTAAACAAGTGATGTTAAGTTTTCCATATGTGGTTTGAAACTGAGTTTGTGTTTGAATTTTGATCAGACAAAAAAAAACACTATGTTGTGTCTCTAACATTTCATTATAGTTTGATGACCAATGAGAACTTATTTACAGCTTTAATAAATTGTTCAACTGAGAGGGAAGTTAATTTGTAGCAGTTCTCGTCTCAGTGAAACACTTTTTGTTGAGCAGAGGTGATAAGAGGGTAGACTAAAACCTTTGTTAAAGTTATCTTTGTTCATGGTTTGTGGGATGATTTGTATCGCCCACTTCCCAATGAAAAGAGAAGGTATGTTTGTGTCGGATATTTAGTTTTCTTTGAACGATGCACACTGCAGGTGGCTGAGGAAAGAAGAGAGTCTGTCCTGTAGAAACGGAGGCTTTTACGTACCCCGAACCAACAATTTACACCATGAGGTAAGATGTTTTTTTTACGATATTTTCAGGAAGAAATTATCTGAGCTAGTAGCTTTGGATAAACTCATATAGTATCTCATGTTGAAGGCTGTGTGTATTTACAATGTAAAACAATTCCTTTGACTATCAAATGGTGGGGACAGAACCATTTTTCCTCCTGAAGCCATCCTCCTCCTCCTCCTCCTCTCCAGCAGCTGCAGGCAGTGCACTGAGGGTCAAGTTCAAGGTGTGTGTGTGTGTGTGTGTGTGTGTGTGTGTGTGTGCGCAGACATCCAGTCAAAGAAGCAACTTGTTAGTTGTCATGTTTGTCAATCATGAATTTGTCTTAATTTTTGCTGTGTATTTATAATATTATATTTACATATTTAAATATTTACAATATTTGATCCATTCAATGCAAATATGTTGAATTAATTTTACTTTTTATCTGAGTAACTATTAATAACCATATTCACCTGTTGCTTCTCTTAATCAGTTTTTTTTCTTAATGAGAGAGAGTTTATCCAGTACAAAGTTCAGTAAATGTATTTCTATGAGACTTCATGCTGCTTCCATTAACAAAAACAATAAAAGATTAGAAATATAATTTGTAATCCTTATAATATTTTGGAATTTTGAAAAGCATTTTCAATCATCTTTAAACCAACATTGAATTTTCTGGCAGAAATTTTGCCTTCCCATTACATTTGGACTGGATGTCTTTTAGGTTTTCCTGCAATCAGAGACAAACAAACAACACGACAACAAAAACTGTCTTATTTAAAAAGGTGTTTCATTTGGTTTGTATTTACTTCAAAATCACTTAAAAAGGAGTACATGGTATCACACCACTACATGTTTTCACTCTTGGCTTAGAATGAGTGAAGTTAAAGTCGAAACCCCTCCGGCTTTTGATGCAAGAACAAATCTGCAGCTCAATCAGCGTGAGTCCAGCATGAGTGACAGTAGCTGTCAAGTCTTGCTAAGCTATAACTCTCTCGGTCTTTAGAGGAAGAGACAGAAAGGAAATCACAGAACTGCACAGCCTCTCCTGCCTTTATGCCTGAGTGTATTGTGGGTAGAAACTCTATCCAGAGCTTGTGGGTTTTTGGGCTCTTGATTGGAAAAGGAAGGAACAACAGAGAAGAAGCAACCATGCATGAACCTTAAGTGTCCCAAAGAATAGGGGAAGGTTTTAATTTTCCTATTTTTACTTTTTTTTTTTTTTTTTCTTTTTCTGAGCTGCATCTGAAAGGAAAGACCGGGGTAAAGATTTTCAGATTTTCAGATTTTCAGGGAGGCCTTAACAGAGCATGTTAGTCCATTTCTCCTGGGCCAGAGTCTCTTCTATCCCACATGTAAATTATACTCTCTGGCTTCTAATGTGCATACAAAATTAAATTACACAGTCACCCACAGGAATCTTGCCCCCTTTGGTCTCTGCTTCTGTGTTTTAATACAGTTAGGCATATTTCTTCACTCAACATGCTCCATCTAAGTTATTGGATGGGGCATGTTGAGCTGTTAAATTGGCATAATCTGCCACAGCATTGTACCAGGAAGAAAATACTTTTCGACATGTAACGACAGAGGGAATCCGACAGAGAGGATCATCAGGTCATCAAGTTCACAGGAACTTTTTAAATGCCTTCTTTGCAGCCAACAAAATATCTCATGCCAACTTTATATTGAATAATATAATATCCATTTTTTGCAGAATGTATAAAATCAGCACCGCAAGAATCGTGATAGAGTTTCTATACAATTTCCTGCATGAGGACCAGCTGTTTATGCCCCTAACCCTAACTCTAACCCAAACAGCAGGCCTTCATTTTGTTAAATAATCTGACTTGATTGCATACTGAGCCCGTGTAAACTTAGTGAACTGTGGAGACTGGCATGCCCTCCCTCTCACCCAGACGATCCCAACCGCTGCACAACCACATGTGGGACAAGCTCCTGGGCCGCTAACAAACCATATTTCACCCTGCACCACATCAACCAGACCACTTCTATCTTTTGGTGTAACACACTTTCGGAGAAAAGAATGTAATTAGTGTCAAAATTACAGTTGCAGGAAATGCAAGTGGAAGAATGACACGCAGGTTTCTGATTTGGTATATCCGGCAGAGAAAATCCAAAAATTTGACAGCAGTGAGATAAAGATCATCCGTGGTGTTTCATCTTTGAGTAGAAAGATTGGAAGTATTTTCCTGTCAGGTTCCCACACGCATAAAAGCTAACTCCGAGATAGATGTCCACACTCCCTTTTTTTTGTAGTTCCACCTCTGCTCATCTAACCCCCTCTGCTGCTCAAGATATTAGATGTTTTTCATTTTGGTCCATTGCCAAATGCATTTTCCAGGTTGTCTACTTAGTGAGGTCGAAGACCTGGGGATGTTTGACTTCACTGGTTCTAATCACAGTCCAACCCCCATGACAGCTGCTGTGTGTTAGGCCCTCCCATTGACCTCTGACCTCACACTATCCCAAATTCATTCTATTAAAACACCATAATGAGGGGTTTACTGGACCAATTGCAGGTTTTATTTAAACCTATTAGTGGACGCAGGGAGGTGGAGGGGAGCGGTTGCACAGAAGGGAATTTTGAATAAATTGAAGGGGGGAGTGTTTGACACTGAAGGAAACAATTAGTCCAAAATGTCTCTGGGTGTGTTTGGCCCTCAGCCACACTCCATTTTTAATGTGAGGAATATAAAAGGAGCTCAAGTGTTTCCAGATTATTTGCTGTGTTTTACCCCTGACACGTAGCTGTTCTGTGCAGCAGCGGTTTTGCTCGTGATTGTTCAGTATGTTCATATGAATTAGAGATTATGGACAGGGAGGTTTTGGAGGTAGCGGGTTGGGAAGGATCATGTTAAGTCACTTCCTCACTTTTCTACCTTTCTCCAGCCTCTCTGGAAAATATTTGTTGTAAAACTGTCAGTAAGTATCTTGGTTTTCATCTTGCCTTCCCAGACGCAAGTTATTGTGTGCTGATTTGCTAAGCGGAAATTATTATTTCTTTTATTTTTTTGCTGTCAAGCGAAACAGAATGTGTTTAGAAATTGAGTAAAGGTGGAGCTCAGAATTGATTACTGAAGATCAGATGCACAACCATCCATTTAATTATTCATGCACAGTTGAAATGTCTATTGCAGGTTGACGTCTTCTGATATGACAGCAAATAGTCGAGACGTTCAGTAAAGACGACACTTCTCAGGGTTTAACTTGTCCCAGAGTTCTCCCCAGAGGGTTGTGGGTGTATGTGGGTTCTTTACACTTTCTGATCTCCCCCCTCATCTTTTTTGTTTTTGTCTTCCCTGTCATCTCCCCAGCATGTGTTTTGAATCAAACTTGCGGTGTGCTCAGTTTTTCACATTGTCTACTTTTTTGATCCTTGATTCTCATAAATCATCTCCTTAATTTGCCTGTGAATTAGATGCTGCGGGACATGTAGACGTTAAGGACATGACTCGGGGGTGGCGAGAGAACAGAGGGCCCACCCCTAGACTTTACGGGAAATGGGAGGGTTCTCCTCAGTACCAAGACTTTTTAGAGGACTTGTTTAGCCGTAAGGACTTAGCCTTGCGGGGCTATGATCAGTGTAATGCATTGTTTCCATTTCTTGCTATTTCCAAAAAGAATAGTTTCCATTTGCGCTATTGATTTTAATGCCCTGTTCATAAGCATTGACCTAAGCAAATGTGCATGTGCAAACCCAATTTTTAACATACGACAGAACACCGACAGTGTGCAGCCAGTGAGTACGGTGTAAACAGCCCGCTGCAGAGTGAAACCTAAATCTCTTGTGTACAATTCATATATTACAGGATAATTTATAAGCTATTAAAATAATTATTGGTGAAGTGGATCAAATTCTCCAATTAGGCTTTGAGTGCAGCAGCCAAGACTTTCAGTGTTTATGAGCAGCAGTTAGTCTGTCTGTCTCCATCCTGTCTGCAACCGTGACCGTGAAAAACACATAAGCACACCTGCTGCTGGTTGCATGACAGCAACGACTGTGCTTCGATCATCAGTTTGTATTAAAGGACTTTCTGTGAGATTAAATAATGTTTCGGCTCTGAACTTATTTCCGTGGTTTGATGAAGTTTAATATAGTATGTAACTAAATGGTCATATGAAATGTTACATCACCACTGTAGATGTTCAGAGTGCAATTCATGAGAAAAAGCATTCCCTATTCAATGGTTTTTTTGTGTGTGTTTGTTTAATAGAATGCATGCTTAAAATAAAAGGTGTTGGAGAAATTTAAAGTCATTACATACTATAGTAATACACATGTGTGTGAACTGAATGTAATTTAAATATATTGAAGACCAGTTTTAATAATAAAATACGCCTGATTGCAAAATTGTAGCAAATCAAATAGTTACAGGGCTTTATCTAAAGACGTATCTGGTATTTGAGAGTGGAAGTCTAATGCAGGCTTCCTATGTTTCTTTTGTTTCAAACAAGTGATCCCAATAACCAATAAAATATGAAAATATGAAAATACAGGAAATCCAGTTTGTTGCCAAGAAATATCACTTCACTTCAAAAATGAAGAACTTTTGATGACAACGAAGACGAGCAAGATTTTTATCTCACCTTTATCGCGGTGTATTTGTACATGAGTGGAGATCTATCTTCATCAGCTAAACGCACCCTGAACATATTGCAGTACATTTATGGTTTTATATTTTCAGTCATCTGTGTCAAGAAAGACCTTCTGATCTGAACTAATGAGTCATTTCAGATCATCAATAGATCAAGAAAGTCCAGTTGACTTCATGATACAATTAGAAATTCAAATCACTTCCTTATTTTGAGGAACAAACATTCACAGCTGGAGAAATGTACAGATAACGACATATCCTCACATAAACATGTTAGGGTTTGTAATAATAAATGCAAATCCATTCTTATCCATTCTTATCTTCATGATGACAGACAATCCCTATATCCTATATCAAAAAGACACAATATTGAATCAGGACACTAACTTTAGGCTTGGAGGTTTTTCTGTTGAACTTGTTGAACGGTTTTCATCAAGTACCTGAATTTCCTCTCACAGTCCAAAATTATTCATATACAGTTATTTATTGGCTCTAAGATTTCCCATGATATACCATGCTATATATTTGCCACAAACTACACCTCCTTGTTTTTTCCTGGGCTGTTTAATTGTTGTGATTTGATGTTTCACTTTCCATTTTGGGTCGACATTGTTAATCCTGAGCATACTGTACAACTTCCCTTCCAACTGTTTCACAGAAATCACTTGCCTCAGGCAGGAAAAGAAGGAAGCAACTGCAAACCGTCCTCACTGGTTTGCAGGTACACAATATTTCCTGGTAGGCACTTCACCATTTTCAACTGTTGCAGACATGCAAATCACCAAAGTCAAAGGAACCCCATGTGAAATAGCAGCCAGGGATTTTCACTGAGCAACATCACTGTCACACACTTACCATTTAACTTTGCACTACAACAAAGATGTGCAAGGAAGTATTACAATTAAAGCTTTCCTGTCAGTGTGTGTTGAGTTTATTGGACTGTGGGTCATAGCTGTGAAGTCGTAGAGCTCTTGATCAGATGTTGAAGGTCACCAAGGTCACTTCCTGCTCTTTTTGAAACTGTGCAGCGCTCCGGCTTCAGACAAAAGAGTACACGGAAGTACTTGTGTTGCAGAGAGGATACAGAGTCTTTTGAGCCGACCACAAAAAAGTCTGACCTTTTCATTCACACAGGAATTCAACTTTCTCCAGGACTTGTTTTGCTCCACAATGTCATGGGAAATATTTACATTGATTCTGACTAGCTGTTTAGTTTGGATAAGTAATTCATTTTTTTTTTTTTTTTTTCCATAAACAGGCTCACCTCACTTTTGGTCATTGCATGACCTTTAGAGACGTTCATGGCTGTTTGTCTGGGCTTGCTGATGTCTGAATTCATCTCCAAGGCCAACTAGTGAGTAGATGAAATTACATATCAGCTGAGAATAGTCAACATTCTGTTGTCTCACCTGGGATTATCTTTCTATGTTCGTCTGTCTCTGTTCACACTTTTTTCTTTTTTGAATTTTGGTTCAGTCACTCACACCTTCAAAGATCATTACTTTTTCATGTTACGTTTAAAGACCAATACATCTTATTTTTTTAATATTATTTTACGATTTTCAGTCACACTTTTTTTACCATTCACCAACATATTCAATGAAAAAAAAATAGAAGAATATTAAAAGTGGCCCTCTTTCCTCTGCTCCTGCGTGCACTAATGGCCACCCCTGGGACAGCTTTGGCAACATTGAGCACAGAATGTAAATCTACTCAGCTGCAGGGTCCCTCATTTAACAAGATGCTTCGTTACGGTGCTCAGCAAAAGTCAGCTTTCTTTTGTGGATCATATTAAAAAAAGAAAATGCCATTGTTCATTAATATGATTGATTGTATCGTTTTGGATTTCTGCGTTCCCTACTTACTTTGCAGAATTTATTGCTATTATTTGAATAAAGCACAACTCTGTGATACCAGACTGTAATCTAACGATAAAGCAACCGAATCCTCTTACTTGGAAAATGACTCCTAATGTGTACGTGCACGAGTAGTTGTGGTAGCATCTGTTGTACTTAAAGTATTTTTGTGCTCCATGTGCTGTGCACGTTCTCCATTTTTAATGAATTTGTACCAAATTTAATCAGAACCAATGACCCCGGCCCCTCTAACCAGCAGCCCAATTTTAGTTCCATTGGTCCTTTATAGCCTCAAACTCAGGTAGGCTACATATATTTATGACGGCTGTAAAGTGGACCGCTGTAGTTAATCTCCTAATGACGCCTCCTTTCCTCCGCCACCAGTGAGTCTGGGTTTGACCTACAGGGACCAAATGCTGGAGACAGA
>OMNM01002460.1:0-12146 GCA_900302745.1 Parablennius parvicornis | reverse complement strand
GGTAATCATATGCTCAAGAAGAAAATAAACTTTTACCTAAATTAAGCAGGGGGGCAACTAAAAAAAGGTACCAGAGCTGGAGGAAGGAGCTGCAAAGTTATCCTGTGTGTTGACTTACATGAGCACAACGTGCTGCAGTCACAGGGCTTAGTTACTGATTGAGCAGATACACGTTTAATCACTAAGCCTGAAAGGCTGCCCCACAGTCTGTTAACTACAGAAGAATTGACATTTTCACAGGGAACACAGGTTTCATAAACAACAAATAGAAAAAAAATGCAACAATGATGATCACCAATTCTCCGAGAGCTTGGCGAGATGGAAATGTGAAGATGAGGTGTCAAAAACAGTGAAGAAATAAAAAATAAACAAACAAAAGTCTTCTTTTTAAGCTGAAAAAAAATTATAGCACAAATAATATCTAAAAATAACTGTCTTGTGATTCAGAGAGCTGAAATTGCCACAGTCTTGACAAAGGCTCTTAAATTTATCCAGTAAAACCACTTGATCTACTCCACGAAGGATGTCAGTTGATTGCATTTTATGTAGTTTAGTTTCAATTAGTTTAATAGAAAGGAAGGAGAGAAATTTGGAGGATTAAAGCATTAACGAATCATATAATAACACTGTGTCAGGAAGAAGAGTGAATGTGTGTATCAGCACATTTGTGAATGACTCACCAGACTCTGGAGAAGCAGCTGGTCAGAGTCCCCAGGCTCCTGGAGGGCCTGATGCCCAGGGGTTTAGACTGGGTGCCGTCATTTGAGCCATCCTGGGCGGATGGTCTGCAGCACAGCCGGGGCAGCTGCAGGAGGCCCGAGGAGAGCCTCTTCACAGCACATTTCTCATCAGGAAGCTGGGGGAGTTCATTGCAGGGGTCCTGCTCCAAAGTCCACTGCCTCTTTGTCTGGTGGAAGAAATAAAGACCAAACAGAAAAAAGCCCTTAATATAGTCGAAGTCTGAAGCACAAGCCAATCCAACGTGCTTTATGAAGAATTGGAAATACATTAAAATGAACAATTGAAAGAACACTGGAATCATAATGAATATCAGAATCAAAAACTGTTAGACTGAATATTGAGTAAATACAACAGTCGAAAATCATAGTAGATACAGGATACCATAACAAAAAGCTGCATTTATTCATTGGTAAGCTGTGGCTCTGGACATTTATTCTACAGGTGGAGAACAAAGAATTTAAAAGCTTCTTTAGCACGTTTGGTGTTGATCCTGTTAACTCTCAGTTAACCTGTTCTAGATGATTTGAGGAATCTGGGCGCGTCACAAGACGTTATTTAGGCCTAAGGTAATTTAGAAGCAAGGTTTTGAAGTTCTTCTTTTGTCCAACAAGTGTGCAGCGACTGAATGACTGAAGCACTGGTGAGATGTGTTTCTTTCTCTTGGTACTGCTCAGGATTCTGGCAGCGGCTTCCCAAGAATTTCTTCCTTTTTTTTGGAGGGGGGCGTTAGATGAAGATAAATGCAATCCAAACAATGAAATACAGACCGCTCTCGGCAAACTTAAACACTTAAACACTGGATGTTTGGCTCGTTCTTTAGGAAGTGGAAACTCTGCTCGGTTAACTGCAACGCCATTTATTATGAGACGTCCCCGTTTTGTCTTCATATGCTACGTGTTGACTGTACCAAGCGTCAGTTCATCTTTCTCACTAAAATGAGGACGATACATTTGATGCTCTTCAATCCACGGTCTGTTTAGAGTGCGACCACGAGTCACGACATCTGGCGGTTCACAATGAAATGCTGATTCAACAGGATGGGACTCTCGCATACAATGTCAGATGTTTGATTACTACTTTTAAGAATGATTCACCTTTGATGCAACAGCAGAATTATATTTTATTTAACAATGTTTATTAAGGGACTGAAGAATATATCAGTGTGTGTACGTGTGTGTCAGTAAAGTATGTGTAAGTAACAATAATTACCTTTTTTGTGAAAGATTTGAGAAGATCACTGATTTATTAAGAGAGAAGTGATAAAGGGGTATGAATATGTACATTTTATTTCTGTTGCGGAGAGCTCGTTTTGTTTTTGTTTAAAATTCTTTCATCAATATTTTATTCATGATAGAGATATTTAAAATTTTCACCCACTGCAGACCTTAAATTGCCTAAATTATGTTTTAAAAAAGTGTTAAACTGTTTAAATTCAGTGTCAACACAACTCTAAAGCTACAATGTGTACACTTTAAATACTACTACTTGGTGGACAGTGAGTTGATGGTTTCTTATCAGGCATCTAAAGCCCACGTTGTGATTATATAAGGTTTTTCATACAATGTAAGTTAATGAACTCAAAATAATCTTAACACCATTCAAAAGTTGTCATTACATCAGTTATTTCTGCACATAACATATAAACTTAAAAGTTTCTAACATTTTGAAACTGTGGTAATCTTTTCTACATCTGATTTCAAAATGGCGTCACAACACAAAACTAATTCTTCAATACTGTTGACCTAAAGTTATGCAAATTGTACACTTGATAATATTAAGTCAGGATGTATATTTCTGCACAGGCACAAATAGAATACAACACAACACTAGCATATTATTAGTTATACAGTGTAAAGTTAATAAATTACTGATTACCAGTAAGTCAAAAAACATAATAAAAGGTCAAAAGCGCGTGGCTGTAAAGGTAAATCGCCAACAGGGCTGCTTTGAAAAGCAATCTAAAATGTGACGAGCCCTCTCAGAAGCTCACTCTGGGATTATTTTTGGAACATTTATCTGATTCCAGGTCCTGAGACCCGCTCACTATCACCTTGGACACAATAGGCGGTTCTCAGAGGAAGACGGTGTTTGGGGATTTAGTTCTTGGGGCATCTTTCTCTCAGCGTCAGTGTTGTCGGCAAACATCTAAGAGGCCTTGTTTTCCGAGTATCCCGTGAGTCACGGGATACTAAGACGTGGCCGTGACCCTATCTCCCCATCTGCTTAGGACTTTCACCTTTTCATAAACAATTGTCAACACACTCCAGTTTTTTTTGTTTGGTTTCATCGAAGACAGACGTCTGTATTGACTTCATACATTGTGAATTACATTTCCCCTCTTTCATACAATTGCTCTACAATTGTTAAAGGGCCCCTTTAATATACTCAGTAACCTCAACACAGTTAAACACCATGACCCCCCACCAATCAACATTTTAACTTGCCATCTACTAACAAATTGTATTGGCACTCTAGTTATTCTTAAAGCGTAATTAACCACCCTTACCTCTGCGATGTTGAAAAACTTTGATGAATTATTTCTTCTCATATTTACAGCTGTTGTAACACAGGAACGAGACCATTTGGAAGGAAATGCCAAAGAGGAGGATGCGGGAACCACATTTAAGATTAGATATGGAGACACCGACAGTGACACCACTACTTCACTGGGATGTCACTCGGTAGGTTTGAGCTATTTCCACGCCTCTTCAGAGCCCTCAGCTGTCGTTATTATGATAAACACTAGACTTCCACTGCACTGTTTTTGGTTTGCATTTAAACTTGTGCCTGGAATTTCACAAACTGTAACACAAAAGCAGTTGGTTTGTCTTCATTTTCTTTTCTACAAAAACAAGCAAAATTAGTACACCGCATAAATAACGACTGGAAGATGAGGGCTGGTGAAGCAGCATATGAGACAGGTCATTGTTCACGTGCGTCTATCTGACTGGACAATCTGCAAACCTCACGAATCCAGACCTTCTGGTTAGGCCAGCCAGAATGTGGCTTTTATTAAGCTGCTGTTCTCAATTGCTAGAAAATGCACCTCTTTTGTTTTTCTAGACTGTATAAACACAGTTTTTGTGCATTTGATTGTATCCTAAACACTCTGTATTTTCTTAATGTTGTGAACTTTAACAACCCTGCTTTTTTTGACGTGTACCCACATGAACGCCGGTTTAAAAACCTAAATACCAAACAAATGGAGATGTTATTCATGAAATTTTCAATCTCTTAAAATATGATTCTAAGTTTAAAAAACTTTTTTTTTTTTTAACAGAAGCATGTTTGTTTTTTTAATGGAAGCATATCTCTCTCTCTCTCTATATATATATATCTATATACATATATATCTCAAAACAGACATAAAATTGTATACTGTGTTGGTTTATGAGTGAGGGAGTCTGGTACATAAGGCACTACAACCATGTGAAGACAGTCATATGAGAATATTTACCCTTCATGTACATAGAACTCACTGTTTCCCTTTCTGAATATGTCAGGGCTGGAGATGCTTAAGAGAAATGGCACCCTCAACATGACAATAAAGGATAGGGTATAGGAATAAAGAAAAGTTGTTACTTTTTAAAAAAAGTGCAAATTTCAAAATGCTACATAGTAAGGTTTGATTTTATGGATTCAGTTTGTAAGAGTACAATGAGGACACACATTTAAGAAATTCAACTTCATTTATGATGTGTGATTTTAAAGTGGGGCGATTAGTGTGGAAATACAGCAAAAATCCCATGTAACAATATTTGTTGATATTCCTGGTTGTCCACAGTTTTAGTGGCCACACCTGGAACGAAGCAGAACAGACACGCTGCTCCTTCACTGTCTGGAGCAGAAACTTCTCCAATGTCTCTGGCGCCCTCCACAGGCTTCATGTTTAGGACCCTGAATGGATTAAACACATGAAACTGGGTTGTTAATCATCATCCAAGAGAATAAGTTCCCAAGAGACAAAACTAGAATTAGAGTTTTTGTTTGAAGTTATGTGCTTGCTGCAGCCTGTTTATTCTCCTGAAGCTCAGTTATTTACAGCAGCAGATACCAACAGTCCATAAAATGTCCAGTAAATGGTACTTTCAACAGCACAAGATTGCAATTATATCTGATTAAGTCAAACAGAACAAAGAAACGTAACATTTGACTTGGTGACGAAATGAACTTAATGAAGGAATCAGTCATTAGAATGACACATGTAGTGCTGACAGCTCAGCTTAATAACACAGCAAAATACACCGCCGCTTTAAAACCCCTTTATGCTGCACTACTTTCAGAAAAAAAGCACAATATAAAACTTAAGTTGATTACTGAATTTTGTGTACAATCAGTAATTACTATAAAACTTTGAATCTTGCACAGAGCACAACTCAAAACTAAATTCCCAGTTAACTTTAAGGTTAGAGCTTCATGAAGTCCATGAGGAAGCCGCGTACCTTATATGTGTTGCAGACCAGGGTAAAGAGAGACGTCTGGGCTTTCGTCTGAATGTCCTCTGTGTGCACCTGTGGATCGGGAAAGCTTAGTTTAAACAAAAGCTGACAGACAAAAAAGAAAAAAAAAGAAGTTTTTCAAATGAGTCCGAAGAGGATTGCAATGACTACAAATGGCTTCTAAAACTAAATCTAATGACATTTGTGAGTAACTTCCAGGCTTCTCAAGTTACAAAAAATGTAAAAGAATAAGACACGAAGACTGCGATCAAATGTTATAAAGACAGAAACAGATTTTGTAGTTTATTGGGGGCGAAGAAAAGTAAAACGCAAATGTCTAACCTTTACCCCTCTCTCTAGAATAGCAGCTTCATGGAATGAGCATTAAAAAAAAAAAAAAAAAAAACAACTCAGGATTGGACAAGCAGCATTAAGCGAGGTCTCAGCTACACATTTGTATTGTTAAAACTCTTTTATACAATCGGTCCCATCTTGATTCAAGGTTTTATTTTCACGATAATATTTCATATAAATTTGAAATTCATGTTTTTTTTTCTTTATCAACGCTGATGTGACATTTACTTCCTGTATTATCTACATTTTTTGTTTTGAGCTGAAAAAGTTTGGCGAGCACAGCTGGACTGTATGAAGGACTGAAGGACAGTCACGACTGTCCTAGAAATCACAGTAACCAATGTTTTAACATTTTTCAGATGTGCTGCTACGATCAAATGACTTGAGCCAATCGAGTTTGAGTGAAAGTAAAACATCTAAGTTGTTATATTTACAAAGTCAAACGTTTTTTTATGAATCATAGCTGCAGTTTGAAATTTGCCAGGTTTCAGTGAACAAAGCTCCAGATTGAGCAGCGGCGTTGGATCCCTCACCCCGTCGATTGCGATCCAGGGCACGTACTCATGAGGCGGCTGCAGGGCTTTGGTCTTCAAGGCGTTCTGATGCATCAGCTCGTTTCCCACATCGCCGTTCACACAGCTCATGACGCTGCCCCAGTTCAGCTCCGGGCTGTACACATCCCCACACTACGAGAAGACAAACGTCATTTTACGTGCGACCGGGAACCAAAACCAGACGACTGAGGGGAAAAGCTCACAGGGGCAATCAAGACGTTCTTACACTTTTGGCTGCCTTGATGACGTCCGCGGAGGACTCCATGCAGTTTATGACCTGGAAAGCTGCTTTAGTCATGTTCAGTAAGCAAGTCTGAGGAAGAAAGGAAAAACAAGGTCTACAAAACCACAATTATCAACATTTGAAAGAAACAAATTACGATATACAATGAGGGCAAAATTACCTCAATCATGTTGCCCAGACATTCTTGTTCTCCGTGCTGACACACAAAAATATATTTCTTTCCATCAAAAGACTCCTGTGATGTAAATGAAGGAGAGATGAAGGATCTAAAGATTAGCACCGCAGATCATCAGTTAAGAATAGCATTCAAGAAACACATGTTAAAAAAGTATGATAATTTGGACACAAATAATGAGAAATTTGATTTGAACAAACATCAAAATGATGGTTTTGTATATTGTTAATACCGTACATAAAATGCACAAAAATAAATATTTAGGGAGTTGGGCATTAACAGATTGATGTATAGTGATTGAAACGTACCAAAAGGGGCAGATATAAGAGTGAGCTTCTCTTCTGCTCCTTTTTATTCAGACTGTCAAATTGAAAGCTTTGTTGCAAAGACTTTTTTTTTAGATAACTTTTGAATAAAATAAAGAAAACAAATGTAATCATTTATATGATCTTATTTGTTTGACATTAGGCTTTTCCCAGAACGAAAGGCCCCACCCACTGGGCTGACACAACTCGGAGCAGTTGGAGACACAAATGTGAGAAAATTAACAATGAGTTTAACTGTGAGTCACATCAACTTCTGGAGAAATTTGGGTCAAAAGTCCTCCTGGAGTTCATCTTCATATTGCTCATACTCATGATAATTTGCTGGAGATTTGAACAACACACACCTGATGAGATCACAAATTTTGGTATATATGTTCATATAAATACAGAGTCCGTCTCCAGTCCAGCAGTCAATTAATTGTAAAAGTGCAAACTCTCAAAACCAGAAGGAGTTACTGGAGGCTAGTTCTCAGTAAAAGTCACTTTTGGGAGAAAAAAAAAAATCTTACATTTTATGAACATGTTCAAGAGGTTTTGAATGAACCTTTTTGAACTCAGTTTGTTGCAGCCAAATGCAAAGGGCGATGAAGGAGCTTAAAGTAAAAAAGATGGAGAACCAACTGTAGTTCATATCAGATAAATATTACCCACAGCCATTTATGGAAAGTACCTTTGCATTACCGTACGGCACCAGGGTGACAGACATGATGTCTTTCAGCAATACCCGAGTGGGGAAAAGAACCTCGGTGAGAAAAATCCTGCAGTCAGGACACAGACTCTCAATGTAAACATCCACCTGGACTGGTGGAGCGGTCTGATGAGCCCTGGTGAAGTTGGACATGAGGCACTGCTTCAAAACCTACATTTGGAGAGACAAAAATAAAAATCATCAAGTCAAATGAATTCTATTTGTAGGGTACATTAAAGGAAATGTAGGCAAAATGACAATACAAAGCTTATTGAAGAGAAACTGGAAGAATAAGGACCATTTTAAGATTAGACAGTGCTGTTAACAACACAATTGCTGCTGGAGCCAGGGCAGAGACAAGGATTGCATGATGGACAAATAGAGCCAAATTTGGCAGTGCCTACATAATATTTTATTCCTTTAAATTTAATGTGATATTAGTAAAATAAAAACATTTTCATCCCATGCATTTTTTTCCCATTTGGTTTGACAATACAATACAAAGAGTTCTAATAAATCATAACTTGAAAGAAAGGACAACAGATGTGACTTGGTGGTAATTTAAAGCTTGACAAAGATGTTTTCTTTTTTTAACAAGACCAATAGCAGCACACTAAATTGGGTCTTTTAAAATTGTCATTTTTATGTCTTACTAAATTCAGTGGAAACATTTTATTATATTAACTTGATCTCTTATCTATTTTGATGCCGAATTTTTTCTGAAATATTAAAAGGAGACTATGGGGAAATGGCATCATCCCCCATCATGCTCCTGCTGCGGATCTCTAGCGCCCCCAGAGGAGACCAGCCGCACCACACACTGAGAAACAACAGATCCCGAAGCGCCGGAGAGTTTGTTTGTTTGTGTAAACTTTCCTGGGTGAAGAGATCGAGACAGAGCAGTTATCAGAGCGAGGTTTGCTACTCTGTAGCTCTCAGTCAAGGCGGATACATCGGAGGTTTGTGTCTCGTTTCTTACCCCGCACTGGGCAGCTGATTCCAGAGAGGAGCACCACTTGTAGGGAGGAGAGGAACATGAGGAGGAGCAGGAGCCGGACTGTGAGCTCAGCCACACGGTCAAAAGCAGCAGCAGGGCGGCCTTCATCTTTTCAAAGCGTTTCAAGAACAAAGTTTCAACAAACACATCCGCCGCTGGCTTGCAAAACCACTGCGCCGCTTTAAATACTACACGGGGCTTCCTCGTGAACGCTTTCTGGCTTCTGATTGGCTGACAAGGATGTAATTTGATGCGCGCGTCACCTGTTTCCAGCAGAAATCTCGAGCAAACATATCCAACCAACTTTTGAAACACATTTCAAGTCTGCATCTTTCTGTCTCTATAGCTTTGTGTTACAATTCCAGCAATATTTGTTCAACAATAAGTTAAATTTATTTCCTAATTTCTCATTTAATGCAGCAAAATAATCTTTCTGCATCCTGCCCGTACAGTTATCATATAAACATTGTTTTTGATTCTTTTAATGTATTCTAACAGAACACACCCTAAAATGTGCTTAAATAAATGTATTAATTAGATATAATCCCTAAGGTGTTGTTGAAGGACATTCCTATATTTCAAGACTGTGGGGGGGAAATTACTCCCATTGTATGTCAAATGTAAACAATTTCCCATTAAAGATCCTTTATGAATAATTGAACCCTACTATTATAAAGTAGTGTCATTTACTAAACAAGTGCACTCAATACCATTCACTTAAATTATTAGGTGCTATTTCCCTTGTACATTGCTAATGTTAAGCTGTAGTTCTTCACATTTTTAAGACAACCACATAATTAAGATGGCCTAACTGTGAACAGGAGATGCTTTGCTTGAGCAAAGTTGCTAAACACTACAAACAATCCTACAAAATAACACCTCTCTCAATAATTACCAACAACTAATCATCTTTTCTTTCAACATTTGTACTTTACTTATTAGCTTAAAATATATAAAGATGTGCTAAGATTATAAACTATAGATACATCAGATGACAGTTTAAGATGCAAAGAGGATATGTTTTTTAATGTGAACAGGGATTTGAGAAAATATTTGTCTTTTAAGCCCTTTTTATTAGATTTGTAATTATTGGGATTTACAGTGTGTGGGAAAAAACACAACCAATAATTATTTTCACACATGTCAAAACAATTAGTAAGTTTACGTAGAGGCGAACTGGCCATCTGATGGTTAGTTCACTACATTTCTTTTAAAATAAGATTAGAGTCTTCCTAACATGATTTGGACGAAGCGTTTGTCACTTTTAAAAAACAAAAAACAAATCGGTGGTATTCTCCTGCTCAGGTTGTCTTGCTCAAGAGTCACATGGAGAAAAACATCACCAACCCTTGAATATTATGAAATGTTTCACCTGGTGATGCTCACATGATCCGGGCACTATAAACAGGTCAGAGAGAAAAACCTAGCAGACATGACAGAGTGTGACTCTGTCTCATCTTCACTGAAAGTTCATCTAGTTGCAGTTTTTGCCACTTCCCCTTTTTATAACAATCATGTTTTAAAATCCTCCTCCCCTTCAGATGTAAATTCTGAAAATAACCTTAGACAACTAGTGAAACACTTCACTGCAAATTAGCTTTATGGGCAGCAGGTCAGGAAGAAGATGGAGAAAAAAATAGTCTTCACAAACAAGATATTTCTTTTAGGAGCAAAGCTCAAACGATGCATGGAAAGTGAAACATCCAACCCCCTTCTTTCTGGCTCAGCGCACATGGGAGTCACAGTGGCAATATGGAAACCAAAGAAAGCCTGGCATCTGTGTTTTTCTGCTCATCTTGAGTTGTTAGAATTTCTATGTACGGTAATGTCTCCGGCAGGTCCTGGTTGTATCCCAAGGCCTCCTCACTGCTGCTTTATGTAAAAGTAATTAAAAATAAAGATAACATCATGTGTGAACCCCTAAAAGCATCCGGAAATAACAACTCAACTATTTGAAAGTGAAAAACTTAAAAATCACAGTAAAAGAAAACAAAGACACAGCTGATTTTATACATCTTTTATTGTCTTTTAAAATCATTGCATCAGCCTAAAGAAAGAACTGTACGGATCAAAGAGTACCTGTCTGCAGACAAACACAACTCTGAGTCAAGCTGTACATGGGACAAAGAAAGTAAAATGTTGCATCTGAGTTAAGACAGACCAACGTTGGAAGAGTAACACAAGAAACGAGAAGAAGAATAACCATCTTTTTCGTGCATCGGGGTACGGCCACGCCACAACCAGCAGGCCTCTACTGGCTGAAACAACAGTGCTCCCTCTGCGCTCAATTGCACTTTGGTGTAGAGTAGCTTGGTCTGACTTCCCCATTCATTGTTTGTTTATTTATTTATTTATTTATTTTTGATAGGAAAAGAAGACCACATCATTGTTAATCACTAACTATACATCTTCTCAAGCTGGTGATACACAAGGCAACTTGCTGGGCAACACTGCAGAGCAGTAAGTGCTGTGATAAGGAAAATAGAGAAAAGGTCTGTCTGCAGGCTGCAAGACAAGGGCAAAACCTGTACTCCTAACTCTAGGTGGGTTTGTTTGCTGTTGCAAAAGTTTAGTAAATGTGTTTCATGTATTTATTTATTTCCGTTAAGTGTTGCTGCATTATAACGTTGCCCAGGCTGTTGCAAAACGGACCACCTCAAATCTTGAGTCTCAAACCTGCTGGGTTGCGTCTAGGATGAGAACTACTGTACACCAGTGAGTGAAAATACAACAGAATAAATCACATCATGTCAATGGACGGTTTCTCAAAGTGTGGGAGGAGCCATCGTCATAGCTGAGCTTTTTATCCCTCATATTTTTGACCAATAAATCCTGAATATCCAAAATCTTAAAATATTTGATTTCCGAAAGATCCGAAGTTTTCACTGTTTTTCCATACAGATGGCACACAATTTGTCTTTTAAATTGTATCTGTTATAAGTGCAGAAAAAAACTGACAATTAACTTTCCAAGGATAATACCATTTTCTAGAATGTACCTAATTCTCTTTCATTACGCTTACAATGTATTCCATAATAAAATTCATGTCAGAAATATGGCACAGGGAAAAGGGTTTGGAATCACTAGATCCAGCTGCACCTCCCCTGAAGCTCTCTGGCGCCCCCCGGGGGAGGCCCACCCCACACTTCGAGAACCGCTGTGTTAATGAAACAAACTGTCATGACGAGAGTTCAGACCTTAAAACGTCATAAACTGACTGAGAAGTGATGATGTGAGAAGACTGGAGGCAGACAGGAAGAAAGGGAAATCAAAGTGCAGCTGTCAACGTTATAAGTTACATGCGAGTCAAAACACATAAGCTGAAACAAAAATATTGGTGAAAAATTTGGTCTTGAAATTGACTTCTAACCAACAGATGGATCATCCGGTTCAGCTTCTTGTTTCAACGTCACCTGCTGTGTAGTGCAAAATCAAAGAATAGGATGCCTCTTGATAGTTCTTCCTGAATATAAATGTTTTTTAAAACTGTACTCAAGTATGTTCACCAAGTGGCATGTCTTTACTGTTTATTCACAACATGTGGGCAAAACATCCCCCTCTAGTGTTTAACTCTTGAATCTGGAGAAACACCAGACGGAGTCGCTGTGGACTCGACCGTACTGCACAT
>OMNM01002458.1:0-10280 GCA_900302745.1 Parablennius parvicornis | reverse complement strand
CATTAGAGTTCAAGCTCTGCCAGCTCTCACTTCCATCTGCAGAGGTTGTAAACTATTCAGCCCTCAGCCATTCTGGCTTAGTCAGACCAGATGGTCGAATCACACAGGAATTTCTTTTCTGGAATTGTTTCACATTGATCTGATTTATTTTTTATGTTATTATCATATTAATTCATGGTTGGAATATGCTCCCATGAGGGGGAGGAGGAGGCGGAGGAAGAGGGAGGATCTGGAGTTTGATGAATGAACTTTCAATCTTTAAAAGCCAAAAGAAAGTAGTTATGTTTTAATGCCGTGTATGGGAGTTGAGTGAAGGCAGATCTCTCTTTGATGTCGTGCTTGTGACTTTACACTCACTCATATATTATACACACTATGTGCACAGACACACATGTATTCTGGGGCACGTGGAAATTCACAACCTTCTGTAAAACATTACAGCATGAGCATTTTACTGCGTCTTTGTTAATGTGTTGAATATGTTGCTCTGCGCTGATAAGATGTTGAATTTGATTGCTGGTAACTTACGATGGTAATTTAGGCAAGAGTAATGCTTAGCTACATGAATCTTGTCACTCCTCTGACTATTTAGTTTTAACACTACACTTGTAAGATCACTGCAATGCAGTAATGAAATATACATTTGGGTTAAAATGATAATACTTTGTCAGTTACTTTTTTTTTAGAAAACAAACACCCTTGTTTTGCCCGTCATTGAAAAAGTGACTATTTTTGGAATATTATTATTATTTGTGGAATTTTTTTTTTTTTACTTATTGAAGAAAATACCTTTATTATTAATGTGAGAGTATATACTGCCTCTTTTGCTTTAGAAAAGGGAAACTTCCTTTTTGTCAGTGCACTTGATAGATGCATTTAAGTTGAAAATACAAAAAAAAAGTCACGTTTAGAGTTACTTTTTTCTAGTATTATAGTGATATTCAGTAGACATCTAATTACATAGTGAAATGTGTGTCTTCTCAACGTATTTTATTATGTCTAAAATGGCAGGTGTAATAAATAGTTAAAGATATAATATTATGTGTTATTTATACTGAGTGAGTATTCTAGTAAAGCAGATAAAATCCAGTCTGGACTGAAGTTTCTCTGCCATCGATGCTTCATTCCTAAAGATGCTTTTGAGGACTGATCTCTTTAACTTGCAGTTTCCTCTGTGAAGAAACAAAAAGAATAGTCTTTCTATATGTTGGACAACTGCTACTCCCTCTCCATTTAGGCTGCTTTGAAGATCTCCCTGTGCTTTCACCCCTGAGGTTGATCTACATGTCAGGAAATGAACCTTCATTCATTTGAAATCCTGCCAAAGACCGTCTCCTGTTTCCCACTTATTCACAGCTCTACTCTGATAATGTTGATTTTTCTTCTTTTTTTTTTCACATGCCGTCTGCCTTGTAGCCACAGTGCAAGTTTATTTACTTTGTCTTATATTCCACTCATATAATACCAGCGCACTGGCAGTCTGCCAGCTGCCGTCAATCAGACAGACAACAACACACCCCGCCAACCAATGAGACTACATGAAGCCATTCCGATATGTTGACGGAGATCCTTTCTTTTCTAAAGACTCAATAAAAAAATTCTCAGACTCTAGAAAAATATGATTTGAAACAAAGCTTACATCCGACTCATACTTTTTTTATTATAAAATGCTGCCTAATGATGGACTGGTGACCTGTCTAGACTGAACCCTGCGTTTTTGAACATATATTCTTGTTTGAAAGCAAAACCTAAGTTTAGTTTGATTTTCTCTCATAATTTGCTTGAGATTAGAATAATAGAGTCCAAATTGTGTGAAATACAATCAGTTTTTACATGAGAAAAAATAAAAATGTGAAAGACTGATTTTCTCTTCCTCTGTTTTGGCAGGAAACAAAACCAGCTCGATGAGACTCGTGTAGCTTTCAGGTCACTACACAATAATAAAGGAAACCATATTTGGCCTATTTGTTTTGCTGCTTTCCATTCATAAACAGCCATGAGCGATGTCAATACCCCAGTTTCATATATTTATTTTTACTCACAGGGTTACTTAGTAGGAAGCTTTACTGCATGACACAACAGATTATTAACAGCCAATGCACAGTTATTGCTGTAAATCAGCTGATGTTTATGGGACAGTTTATAAAGCTTTTTGATGCTTTAATTACATTGGCCTCAGTGGAGTCTGTTGTGAAATTGTTTATTGAAAGTGTACATATCACAAAGATGGAAGACTTTGTGCTTAATCGAGCTAAACCGCACTAATTAAAAACAATAATACCCAAGATTTAAATAGAGGGAACAATGTGAGATTCACTTAAGGGCATCCACTGTGTATTCAAACTGTCATCCCACTGGGAAATAAACAAATATTTAATATAGTTTCTATTGTGTGAGTCATATATGACTCATCCTTGCATCTTCCACCTATTCTACTTCTATACTGCTCATTCAATTCAGAGTGTCTGGGACTGAAACTGATCAGATTATGAGTGAAGCAGTGTACACCATCACATTGCAAACACAGAGAGACAATCACACACACACATATCCAAGGCAAGCACCAAAAAACCCACGTACACCCAGGGAAAACATGCAAATTCTGCACTAATAAGCAAAAACCCATAAGGGAAGCCGTGATATTATCACTGTGAGTCACTGAGACACTGTGTGTGTTATCGCCACATTACTCCTTACCTATTAGGAAAATAAAGCTTGACCTTCACGGAAGAGATACAAACACGTGTTTTACAAATTAAAAGTGACTGCGTTTTATCTTCACGAGCCTGTAATTACTTTTCTTCTCTGTGTTCGTCTCTACTTTTCAGATAGGACAGATCAAGAGCTGGGATTGATGATTGTGGAGTGGATTTTTAGGAAGTGGACTTGTGAAGAGAAGCACTGGGGCGATTGAAAGAGGAAGAGGAGAAGAGGAAGAATATGGGCCCATCTTCTCTTTGGATTTTTCTGCTGTCCCTTTCACTCTCTCACCAAAGTGTCACAGCACAGGCTGAAGGTAAGTGATCGTATGAATACTGCTTCCTCCTGTTTTCACCTTATAATCGACTTATACTCCTCCTTCTTTTTCCCCCTCCATTTTCAACCATTCCCTTTTTAGATTAACTGTTAGGCCAATACCGATAGCATAGTTCTGTGTCAGGACCATATGTGGTATCATCAGTTATGTCAATCTGAAGACGATTTGGCTGCTCGGTCACAAAGAAAGGACAGGTGTTGCATTATCACAGTCTGTGTGTGAGCGCTCCCGTGATTAAATCTCCACACCTGGATCGGTACACGGGGCAGACGGCAGCCCGGCTACCTTTTCTTTTTTGTCTAGTCAGGGAGTTTAAACATCTGTTGGGCCTCGTGTACAGTACGACTCTCTGTCTGCCAGCTTGTCAAAACCATCCCCCAGATACAGAACCTTAGCCTCGGGCTCCGCTGAATGTCACTGAAAGGTCAATCAGCCAATCAAAAGTTAGACTTTCTCCACCTGGAATGTGATTGGCAGAAAGTGATTGGTAAAGTTGTTGGGCAGAATTGTGTTAGTGTATAAATAGCTACTGGAATACATTTAAAGCTGCTGCTGCAGGTGTTGCTGTTGCACATTATCGACTGTGTATTATTGAGTGTTAATTCATGTGCCATCACATCATATAGCTGTCCATAGCCACCCTTAAGGCTTAGTGTTTCATATACACACAAGAAGGAGCAAGCTGTTAATTGAGAATCTACTTCAAGCCTCATTAATCGATATTTTTAAATTAACGGTGAGCGTTGTCAGCCAAGTCTGTGGCACCGGGTAGCTTTTTCAGCATGTAAGGTCAGTGTATTACAGCCTGCAGATTTACTGTAGGAGCAATCTGAGCCTTGTTTGCAAGGATCACTTTCAAGCCTTTATTTTTGCTTTAATAGGCTCTGCACACGTGTGCACTACCTGGCCATCCGCGACCAGCATACGCTGTAGTATTAAATTGAGCAACTGCTTGGTAAAGGTTTTTCTTTAAGTTAAAACAAACAACACTTGAGGCTGTATAAACGTCTAACTTCACTCCCCGCTACTCCAAAGATTGAAAAAAAACATAGAAATGTGATGTGAGAAGCTTAGCTGTAACTTTGATACAAATGTGCATCAGGAACATTCTAATTTACCTTGTAAATATATAAAACTACATCTATTTGTGATATACAGGCCTACTAGTAAACATACGTGCTAACATTTGGAGTGGAAAGGCATTGTTTTTGTGTTTTCGTTTCAGAAAGGTTTAGCATTTACACAACAACATTCTGGAAATTATGTCCTTTAAAACAAAATGCCAGAAACGCTGAAAACAATGTAGTTTACATGTTGGGCCAGTAGTTGGTGAAGTATAAAAAAAAAAAAAAAAAATGTATTTAAATTTAATGGAATCACACATGCGAACAGAGAATAATACACTATAAACATTAAGCATAGATGACAAAGTGGGATTGCTGTTACTGGTGACTCTCATCTATAAAACTACCAGGAGAATATGGACTTGGAGTCTTGACACTTTGGACACCGCCATTGTTGTTCTATACTCTCCCATGTGCGGAAGAACTATTTACTGCACAGAGAAGCATTTACGAGTTGGATAATTTTCTCTGGGAGCTGTTTTCAAAAAGGAGGCTCTGACCACCATTACCTTGTAAACAAACACCTAAAACGCATTGAAAGTTTTGCATTTTCAGCTGAAAACACCATGTAAATGGTTCCTCAATGATGGATGAAGGTCAACTAATGTCAAATATTAACCTTGACAATTTAAGAGTATCACAGTAATAAAAATTGGTAATGCAGCTATAATCATGGAAGTTTCAGTGACGTTGTCATGACTTTCTTCACACTCAAAAACTATTTGAGAACCACAAAGCTGCCGTCGCGCTGTCTTACCAACTAAGCAGACAGTGTCTTAGCATAGATTTTTTTCTTCACAGTTACTATTTCAAAAGTCCTGTCCTCTTCAGGAGATCCTGAATGAATTCAGAACTAGAACAACAACATGAAAGTTCTAATTAGCAGTAATATTAGAGTGTGATGCAATGTTGTCTGCATGCTAGGAGTTTATTCCTGCTGGTTTGTAGCTGCTTCTCTCAAAGGCACTAACATCCAGAATACAGAGCGTCTTCCTCCCAATAACAGATGCACATTGAGCTGAACTAAACCAGTGAATGAGCCACAAAACGGTGCTTACAGCTCAGCTAATGTGTCACAGTTACACCACAATAACACAGCTATGCACATAAGACTTAAGTGTTCAGATTGTTTTTTTGGCCTCTTTTCATTTTCTGTCATTGCATTTTTTTTAAGTGACCGGACTCAGATAGTTATTATTAGAGATTTTTCTCAGCGTGGACAATGAAAGGTTAGTATTTGCTCTCCGAGGGGTTGAGGCGATGGAACAAACATTTCCACTATCAGAAATTGAACACATCAAACCAGGCAGCATGAGTCCGTCTGACTGATCAAAGTATCAGCTTAGTGTCCGCCAGCTCACAGCTTGTGACAAAAGGAAATCTAAGCTATTAATTTTAGCTACGCTCGCTGCATAAAAATTACAATGAAAACCGTATGAGGCAAGTTATTTAAATCCAGAAGTAAAGGAGAAATAGAAAAAAAAATGCACAAATGATTGCCATTATTTGCTGATTGTATCCTCTGGAGGTTTGGGCATATCAGTGCACTCGTGCAGAAACTTTGTAGAGAAGCTTTGATGCTCGTTTGCTTGGAAGATCATGCAATCTGACCCTGATGGTCCTTTGAGTTTCTTAGACGTGCACCCTTTGATGGTTTACATCTTTCTTTTTATTTTTTTCTTGATCACATCAGAGCCGATTGCAGCAGAGCATCATTATTTCTATGAGCATTTCTTCCTTGGCAGAATTTTCTGCAGCATATGCCGAAGCCACTGAGCTACATCTAATGTGAAAATCAATGGTGGTCCAACTCAGAGGTGGATGCAACCTTTGAGATATCAGCATAGATAACCTTCAAGAAAGCCATTCCTAATCCCTCTGCATGTGTTGTGTCCTTATCACCGTGGTACGTCGTTCTCGCCGGCCAGCCCAGACAGACAAACTTACGGATAATTGATCTTGGTTTCTACCATAGTCGGCGTCGATCTGACTGACACCAGCCTCCAGCTGTTTCCTCGCTCAGAGCCTCCACTGTGTTTTATGTGCTTTTACCGAAATCTGTGAAGTATAAAATATCCTAATAAATGGGGGAAAAAAAGAACCACATGTGTATGCAAGGATGGCTGGTCGGCTATATGAGGCTCAAGTCAGGATGAAAAGGAGGAACGTTTATGCGTCTTCTGTAACCGCATCAGTGGTTTTACCTCATGACGGATGGTAATAGTACTTCCAAATGGAGGGTATCACAGCTTCTATCAGTACTTCTACAATTTTCTTTTTGTCTCTTTGATGCACGGCCAACGACGTACAGGTGTGTGAGGGAAGAGGATAATGTTGGGTCGCCATGGGCTGGAGACATATGTCACCCCCAGTGAATCCTGGGACTGCAGCCAGAGGAAGAAGTAGGCGAGATAATAGACGACAGCGAGCGCGATAATGAAATAGAGGACAGCTGAGAATCACTTATCACTTACAGAACAATCAGCGGTGCCTATCGCTTATTCACCGGCCTAATCAATGCTGTCCTCACTTTGGTTTATTGCATATGTAATGCTAGCATATTGACTTGGAGGGTGTTTGCAGACACAGCAGATTGTACATGTGTGGGTGTGTGAAAGTGTGTATCCAGTGCTGCAGCTCTGTGAGTGCCTGGATATTTTCACTCCACATCATAAAAGCATCGAAAATCCCACCAAACTCAGCAGATCCTTATGGTAAATGCATTTGTTTGCCTGGGCAAGAGGACTGACCCTGATTTTGGGTGTGTTTACCTTATTATTCTAAGCATTTCTCATAGCTGTACTAAAGTTTTATTGCTGGAGTGCTCAGAATATTGATAGTCTCTTTGGCTCACTTGTGTCTCATTAAAAATTCATAGGGATTTGTGCTGTGTTCTGGCTGCATGACAGGAGCAAATATAAGGAGAAAACCCTCCACATGGTGGAACAAGACTGTCATCTGGTGGTCACAGTGGGGGATGACGCATAAATATGCTGCAAGTGGAGAAATTATTAACCCAAATCACTTTATGTATCATCCAATCTGGGTTTAAGAATATTTGAGGATACTGCATTGCAATGTGATTATTTAATAACGTGTTTTTGTGTTTTTGGTCCATGAATTTGCTCTCACACACTAACTCAGTGCTTCTTCTCCCTGCAGCATGCAGCACAGTGGTGCAGGCAGACATAGTGTTTCTGGTGGATGAGTCATGGACTGTGGGTCAGACCAGCTTTTCCCAAGTCAAAGACTTCATCTCAGCCATCGTCTCCTCCTTTCAGAAAAATGTTGTAGGAGATGAGGGCCTCCGCTTCGGAGTCACTGTATTCGGGGATATTCCGAGGTAGATGTGAAGCTCTGCAACTTTATCAAACTAACACATTTATCATTGTTATTGCTGTAACTTATACTAAAATGCAGTTTTTAATAAATGCTAATAACTACAAACTATAGTTTTTTGTAATGTATATTGTGCTGTACAGTAGGTGAAATGTAATTATGAGTCAGATATTTACCTTAACAAGTGAAAAGTAGAGAGAAAAAGATGATATTGACTTTCTTTTTTTTATGTTCTTTTTGTTTGGGGCCTAACACTCAAGTGTATCACATGAAAAAATCATTGCAAAACCCACATTTTTAGTTGCTCTTGAAAGTTCTGTGTTGTAGAGATATGCCACAATGTACAGTATATGAGCTGGGTCCCTGGAGGATATTAGTAAATGAGTAAAGTAGTAAATGTATTTCCGATCATTCCCTTCATTTTGATATGTCTTTTTTCACAGAATGCGAATTGCTTTGACAGACTACAGCTCTGTAGAGGAGGTGCTCAGAGCAATTAGAGAACTTCCCTACGAAGGGGGATCCAGGAGGACGGGAGATGCCCTCCAGTTTCTGGTCGATACTGTTTTCAGCCCCGTCATCACAAGAGATCTCGCCCCAAAGGTACAATACAACAACCCCTGAGATGTAAAACTCATTCGAGGTAGCTGCTTCCGTCTAAAAAGGTGTGATTTTGTATTATTTTGTGCTCCCTGGTCCTTGTTACCTTGCAAATTGAAGGTCTTAACACTTGTTAAATGTTGGACAAAATGCTAATGCACAAGCAGCTGGGAACAGATTGATTTGCGATTACAACTCATGCTGCATGGAATATGCATATTCTGTTAGTTCTGGCCCTGCGAGAAAGGAAACGACGAGTCAGGAATCTGTATTTCCACTCTGCATGACAGTCTGGGAAAAAACAAACAAAACAAACTGGTCTACAATTATTACACCACTGTGCATCTGATTAAAATACATTCCAGTACGCTTGGAATACAAAGTGTTGACAGAGTTCCAACTGCCTGGGAATGTTTTGTATTTATGATTTCTTTTTGCTTTTGTTAGGTAAAACTATAGATGTCTTCAAGTCATGACACACAAATCAGGTCTTGTATTGGAACCCTGAACCAAACTACTCACCTTAACTCATCTCAATATAGTCTGTTATGAAATATCCAAATGCATTTCCTCCGCCCAACTTTCCATCTGCTCCATTTTTTTTTGACAGTCTAATACTTTGGTGTAGTCTCAGCATAGCACAGCTGGTTAGCATTCCAATCGTCTCTCTATCTCCCTGTGCACGCGTGAATCATCTCACAGCAGCATACTTGATGTGGGAAGGAAGAGAATTGAGGATTAGGCTGATATATTGAATTGTACAGCCTGGGCACATGCAAAGGAGCGGCTACGTCCTCATACTGATGCTTTTTTAGCTCCCCGTCTTCATTGACTGAGGAATGAACTTTGAATGAACTGAATAAATTTTCCTTAATGGGCAAATTATCACACTCGGTTGCCAGCCTGCATCCTTGAAATTCACTTTGTCTTTGGGTTTGATTCATTTCATTATGTATTCAATTATTAACTAAACCATGTCAAAGGCCTGTGGAGGTTTTCTACACTGATATTACAGCTGATACGGATTCTCTTTTCACCCCAAACAAATATTGCTTGAAGGTAGATTGAAACCGAAGTGGTGACTCAAGCTGACCTCATACACATGAACTAATATGAATATTATTTGTTGAGTATCGTGCAAGTTTCCACTCTGCAGAAGTCCCTACACGTGTGTTGTCTTGAATAGATTGCCATTTTGATCACAAACGGACCCTCAGACGACCAGGTTGATGCTGCAGTCACGGCAGTAGCCGACAGCGGGATTTCTCTCTATGCAGTAGGTGAGTGTACAAGTTGGTTTTGTGAATTCCTTCAACATCCCCACTGCAGCGGCCCGTCAGATTTTTATCGAAGCGCTGCTGGCTTATCTGCAGTGTTTGCTGTTGGAAATTCTTGTCCTGTACATTTGAATTCATTGGATTCAGTGTGGGTACTTTGTGTGTTTGCGTGACAGTCTTGTTTGCAGGAGTGTGTGTGTGTACCCATGCATACATGCATTCATGTATGTGCAAACATAAGAGTGCGTGTGTGTGCAAATATGAAATGTCTATTCCTGGTTGTATGTAAATGTGCAGTTTGTGAATCTGTTGCATCAGCTCTCTGAAGCGCATACCTCAACCCTTTTTTGTCTTTCACACCAGCATGTACACACAAACCCACAACTTACTCCCCTCAGCCGGCGGCGCTGCAATAATTACTGCTCATTAGCTGATGGTGTGCTAATCACAGCCATTTTTCATTAGGCGATTCAGCGTGCCCCATTTGCCCCCCCCCCCGACACCGAGGCCGCCTCCTCTCATCCATCACTGCAGCAGAGAAGCGTCTTGTCCACTCGTGCAAAACCAATAAACCTGTGCACCCTGTTGTAGCATAGATAATTCAAATGTCCTGGTGTGTGTGTCTGTGTGTCAACATGGTTTTTACATACAACCAGCAGAAGAAGATAAAACACACAGACCTAATAATAATAATAATAATAATAGCAATAAATCGATTTTCTGATACATAAATAACAAAAAAAAAGAAGTTCTGTCATAAGGTCTGCTTAAATATTCAAATGTGGTATTATAAAGTGATATTCAGGACCCTAACCCTTTAATCTAAAGATTAAGACCTTTACCAATGTAAACATGTTGTCATAAACTGATGGGGAAAAAAATCCCCTGCATATATTAGATTTT
>OMNM01002457.1:0-10528 GCA_900302745.1 Parablennius parvicornis | reverse complement strand
ACCCAACATGTTTCCGTTGCAGGAAACCTTTGCCATCTTCATCTTTGGAGCAGAGTTTGCACTGAGGATTTGGGCGGCGGGTTGCTGCTGTCGCTACAAAGGATGGAGAGGGAGGCTGAAGTTTGCCCGCAAGCCCTTGTGTATTTTAGGTAATGTGGTGGACCTGTTAAAATTTATGAGCATTTGTTGTAAAAATGAATGAGACTCCTTGCGGGTCTCGACCTGTAAATGTGTTGTTGGAGGGGAAGGACCATGCAAATATAAACAGGGAAGGTATCAAACAGTAGATGCTGGGTGAATTATGACCTCTGGTGACCCCTCATGCTCGAAATGAAATAGCAATTACAACAACAGCGGGAACCATTTCGAAGAAACACTGCAGGTGAAATAGCGATACACACATGATTTATAATGTTGTTTACCTTCTGCTGATGCAGGTGTACACAATGTCCACTGAGGAACAATTAACATAATTATATGCCACTGCGGCAAAAACAAAGGCAGCACAAACACAACCATTTGAAACAAAATGAACAAAAGGAAATTAATGGCTTCAGTAGTTATATCCAATAAAATTAGGATATATTATGATTGTTCTATAATTGAATGTTCCTCATAGGTTTTGTTTTTGCCACTGTGCTTCAGTCAAGAGATTACTAAAGTAGTTTTCTTTATGTCTGCACATTAATGTTTCCAAGATTACAAAAACATTGAGTTGTTGTCTGATTACTTTGCACATAAATGCAAGGTTGGAAGTAGCAAATTGAAGATTACGCATTCTGTTTTTGATTCTTTAAAAGTGTCTTTTTAATTTAATCAAATCTAAGTTACCCTAGATTTGTTAAATCAAAAATCACGTCTTACTACGCCCACAAAAGCCTTTCGCTTTGCATTTATATTTTAAATAAGTGTATTCTCTTAACAGTGAAAACTTGCTGTTTCATATGTAGATTTATTGTAGTTTGGTTTTGATATTGTGTTATTTGCCTGAGGAAATTATTTTAAACAAAAAATATATCAAATTCCTAAGTCTAATCGAAATTATAATCCATGTTGGAAATCAAGTTTATTCGAATAGCACCATTCAGACACATATTATATTGTAGTGCTTTTAACACAGTATGCACTAATGCAATGGAAATATAAAAAAGAGAAGTTACAAAACAATGTAAATGAAACAACAAGTACTAGGAAAAACAAAAGGAGGACACACAATACAAAAGCATTATTAATATATCAGAGGTGAAACCTAGTACTTATTGTTAAGAATAAAGTTTATCGACCTGATTTAAATGATCTGAAGGTTCCAGCAGTACTTAAATGTACTTTGACTCTGAAAACACTCATTAAACCTATTTCTGTGGACTTGAGGGGTTTGAGCATTTCATATTCTGCTTTTAAATCTTATATGTACTTAAACCCCATATGACCATTTCATTTTGAAGTCAATTATTTTTTTTACTTTACTATTTTTATTTATTTATTTATTTATTTATTTATTTATTTATTTATTTATTTATTTATTTATTTATTTATTTATTTATTTATTTATTTATGTTTTACTAATAATGCTTTTCTTAAAATGTAGAACAATTTAAAGAAAAATAAAAGCATTTGTACTTGACAAAAGTTTTCAGTTTTTCCACCCTGCAGAAATGAGTATGAAGATGTGTCAGCAAAATCGAACACATTTTAAAACACGCATCACATGCAGTTATAAATCTGTGAAGCTTTTCAGATGACAGTTCTTGATGAAGTACAACCAAATAAATTTTTTTTTTAATGACAGTATGTCATCAATGTCTCTCTGTTCAACTCTTGTTAGGAACTAAAGGTTTTTTTTCTTTAATCCATTCATCACTGCACAAAGAAGACTCAATCAGCACGTCGGGTCAGACTCATTAAAGATTTGATGAAAGCGTTTCACACTGAATCCTTTATGTTAAAAAAAAATTGTTTTTGTCTGCTTTCTCTGCATCAGACATCTTTGTGCTGATTGCCTCGGTGCCGGTGGTGGCGGTACGTAACCAGGGCAATGTATTGGCCACGTCCCTGCGCAGCTTGCGCTTTCTGCAGATCCTGCGGATGCTGCGTATGGACCGGAGAGGAGGGACCTGGAAACTGCTGGGCTCGGCCATCTACGCACATAGTAAGGTAGGGGCTGACGCAACTTTGTGTCCGGTTGCTTTATTAAGAACGTTCAAGGAGGGACTCTAAAAAGAAGAAACTGAAAGCAGCGGAATTTCTGCTATAAAAACATGTAATTGTGAGAACGTGACTCCTGAGAAGAGTTATAGAATATGACTGGATAATGGTTTTTAAGGTGATTTGAGTAGGAAAGAGTGTATTTAGATAACTAATTCCCTGCATTTGTTATGAGCAGGTGATCAATAGATCCAGGTGTGTTGAAGCAGGGAGAGAGCTAAAACATGCAGGACAGGGGATTTTTCAAGATGAGGGTTGAAGACGTAATTTGGCCCCTTGATAGTGACAATGACATTTCTGTGTGCTTTGCAATGATTAGCTACCTAATCCTCAGTTACAGGCCGCAGTGAAATGTGTTTCTGTAAATGTAATTGTATAAAAAACATGAAAATGGGCACAGACTGAGTTTACTTTTAGCTGAATTCAATTCAAGAGTGAATAGACGCTGTTCTGATGTCTTTGCCCCAGTGTTTGTTTTTCACATCGCGTCGGTTTTGTGTGATATTTTAAAGAATAAACAGCAGATCTTTTTGAGACAACAATGGTGGAAGATGTTGATTTCTTTACACGAACCTCTTTGCCAATACTCCTTTCGTATTAGAAACAGCTTAACTAGAGTGGTACATCAGCAGATGGAAGTGTTGAGGCTGTAGATGGTGAACTTTCAGATGTTGTGGAATTATGTGTAGGTGCTGCTTGTGTTATTGATTCTGTTCTAGATGCAATTTTTTAGTAGGGATTTTCTGGATGATCGCACGTTGTTAAGTATACCAGGCTGTATTCTTGTTATACGAATTGATATTCTGAACTGTCCAGATACCTAAAACAGACAGCATGACTCAGAAGTGTGTTTCAAATAGAGGGAAATTCCTTCTTATAAGTTCATATTTGATTGTGTGAGGTGAAAACAACTGCTCCAGGAAAGAGATATCTGAGGCATAAACACATAATGGGAGCAAAATTATATCAAAGTTCAAGAGGCAATTCTGCCATCACGAGTACTTAAACCAAAGGGATTCCCATGAAAAAAATGTCTTTGAGAAAATGTCTGTTTGTGCTAAAATGCAACTTTTTAGTATTGTCATGAGATACTTCTGGTTTGGAGGAGAAAAATTAGTGACATTGAATTGGCACTGATTTATTATTTCAGCAAAATTTGATTGTATCTAAAAAAACCCCAAAAAAGCTTCATCGGTTGCATTGATATGAACGGAATGTCTCTTGTGTTTGCAGGAGCTGATCACGGCATGGTACATTGGCTTCCTGTCTCTGATCCTGGCTTCTTTCCTGGTCTACCTGGTAGAGAAGGACGACGTGTCCATGAATGTGTCCGACAACGAGAACCCCACGGCCCAGCCGAAACCGCAGGACTTCGACACGTATGCCGATGCACTGTGGTGGGGGCTGGTGAGTGACAGCTGCTGTGTAGGGATGAAAAATGCTATGTTTCTCAAAAATGTCTTTTTCTGTCATAGCAGTAAATAGACCAAAATAAGCCCGAGGTGAATACAGTACTTTAGTATCTCAGTCGGATCTAGAAAGACAGAACAAGTGGAAATATTTCTGTCTAGTGGCAAGACTCATGTTGTTTTTAGGACAGCTCAGTCTCGAATCCTAAAAACCTTTATTCCGCTTGTTATTTAGATACTTTCCGACTTTAAAGTGGGTTTGGCCGGAGCCTTGTGAACAGATTGTGCCCTGCCAAATCATTAATCGATGCGATGTCTGCCAGAAAATAATTATCAGCTTTCGGGCACCAATGTTTTGTTGCCTTTGAGTGTTGCAGGAAAAATCCAACAGTCTCAAGTTGAAAAGTCAGCTGCAGAAGTAAAACAGATTTGTTTTTTCCTTTTTTTTTTTGTGAAAAATAATGTAGAGGTTTGAGTAAATAAACAATAGATAAATATCCAGATTTTGTTCTGCAGCACTGAGGCTGTTGCGTTTAAGCAGTCCGACCTCATTAGGGCAAACGCCCTTCAAACGAAAGGCCAAAAGTTCAAGCACTATATCAGAGAACATCTGCCCTCCCAAAGTGTCCTTCAGTAAGATGCGTAGCTTTCACTGGATCCTTTTAGTAGCAGTCATTCTGACCCCGAAGCACTGAAATGCCCTTCAGTTGATATCCCACAGATCAAAACTGGCTGTATAATTGTCTCCATTGCAAAATGCTGCTGAAACAAGGACACTGAGATTGCTGAGAGGAATTACAAGGACTGAATTTAAAATGGAATACATTTTCTTTCTTTTTATTATTTTGCAGATCACGCTGACTACCATCGGCTACGGGGACAAAACCCCAAAGACCTGGGCTGGGAGACTGTTAGCCGGCACTTTTGCTTTGATTGGAGTGTCCTTCTTTGCTTTGCCTGCAGTAAGTATACTCTTATGTATATCTTATATTATGTATATCTTGAGCAAAATTAACAAATTGACTGACAAGATTGAAGTCACTGCATCATTTGTCATTAGTTCTTGTATTAGGGCAGAGCTACACCTCCTTGTCTGCTCACACAATAATTAACCATATAATGACCAACATTTATGAACAAATGACACCACTGTCCATGGCTTTATGAGAACTTTGTTGTTATGAAGATCATAAAACCCTTACCACATAATTACGATTTAGTTATGTAGCAACCAAAACTATTTGTTTAGGTTTTAGAAGGGTTAACAATTATAATAGGCCTTTCCAGCTGTGGCTCCACCACTTCAATATGTTCCTAGAGCAAAACATCAGTGAAAGATGGCTCCTGGGTGAAGACCAACAGATCTTGGGGACCGAGCAACCAACTTGACAACATCTTTGGAGGCCAAGTATTCTTGTATTTGGGTACAAAGAAGAATCCTTGGGATGGTTGTGGGGCCCACCCTGCATGTCCAGCAGGATGACCCATTTTTGCATATATATGACAATCTGGTTTACTATTTCAATTAGTCACCCAAGAAAGAGTGGAGTGCTGCCAGAGAAGTCTAGCTGTTGGCAGGAAATACTGTAGCTGAGGTGGAAGGGTTCGTGATTCAACCTACATGCCAATAAATCAGAGATGCCATGGGCTTCCTACATCAACTACAGGCAGAATAAAAGAAAAACAGCCCAACAGACCACAGAGAGGCTGAATAGATGGACTTTGTTAGGATAAAAAGCAATTGCGAAGATTGAAAAGCAACAACAAAAGACCTAACCTTTCTGAGGGAATGCGATTGTGATTGGTCCAAAGTGACACCCTACCAGAGGTTGAGTATTCACCTGGGAAAGGCAAAACTAGACCTCTGTGTCGGCAACTCAGCCCATGGGATGAGTATCTCAACAATCCATCAAGCAGGAAATCCATAAGAGAAACACAAGAAAACGTATTTCTGAATCCCAAAATCAAGTGGCCAAAAGCCAACGAAAGGACACATGGACAAGCTAAGATGAGAGCTTATGTAACATCCATTATTCAATTCAAAACAACCTCCATGTGACAAGGAGGCAAGTGAGGAATTTAAAAAGAGTTCATAGTGGAAGCACACTTCCAAACAGAATGGGGAATGGGGGCTTGAGGTTGTGAAGGGGCATCACCAGGTGTGAAAAGCATGAAAGAAAGCCAAGGAAGATAATGAATAAAAAACGCTCAAGACATTTTTGGACCAGATCAAGATGAGGGTTACACACTTGAGAAAAGCCTAACGAATAAGAAATTAAGTATCTAATGAGTTGAAGAGAGAGCTTTTGCCTGATTCTTCTTGGATTCCTTCAGATGATTAGACCACTGCAAATCAAAGAAAGCATCAAATGCCTTCCCTGACATCTCTCCACCACAGTTTGGGAGAAAGACTCTCGTTCTTCCACTGAAATCTATCAGCCGAGGGTACAAACAAGAGAAAGTGAGTCTAAAGTGAGAATCTGTGGGAGCAGACCAAGCAATCTTTTGTTTTGGTCCAAACAAGTATCTTTAGGCTATTTGTTGGATGCACCCCACAGTCGCATGTTCAAAAATGACCATCAGGAGAACACTCCTGTGCCAATATCTGCAGGTAAATCATGATTCTCTAATGATGTAACTTTACTGAAAATTCTTGACTCAACTCAACCCTTTTGCCTACATTGCTGTGCTCACAACCACTATGACCACTTCACAGACTACAAAGAATACTTATGTTCAAATAATTTCATGATAATTTATTTACTGCTTCTAAATGGCAAAGTATCTAGTCACATCCAGAAGCAGTGATAGTTAGCGCCTGAATGTTGTTTGGTTTTGCAGGGTATCCTGGGTTCAGGGTTGGCTCTGAAGGTCCAGGAGCAGCACAGACAGAAGCACTTTGAGAAGCGCAGACATCCTGCGGCTGGGCTCATCCAGGTGAGAGGCCTCTCTACAGAAGTATTGGTTTTCTCGACTCCCTCTGCAAGTGATAGAAGATACCTTTTATTACTCCCTTCAAGGGGACATAACAAACACAGACAGCAAGATATGCTAAAAGGTAGGGGAAGAAAGTGAGACTGTTAGCTACAAACGTTACCACGGCACAGTATCTATGATGGGGACGTGTGGAAATATGAGTGTACAATAAAGAAAAAGTCAACTTGATTCTTGTGGATCTGTGACAATATTTGTTCACACAACTTCAATGAAGCACTTTAGGAAAGAGCACTTCTGTTCTGTTAGAGTCCTACAAGGAGTGACAATCATTGTCCTCTTCTCACCCACTTTTTCCACGGTCTCTACAGGTCAATGCAAGACAGAGCTGGCCTTCCTGATGCCGATATAACAATAGATTGATAACAAAAGAACCATGTTGTGCAACTATCGGTTGTTCTGTCTTTTTTCCTCTAGTCTGCCTGGCGATATTATTCCACCAATCCAATCAGGGAAGACCTTATTGCCACATGGAGATTTTATGAAACTATCATCTCTCTTCCCTGTTTCAGGCAAGTCATGCAGTCTTGCAAAAACAAATAGGGATGAAATAATATGTTTTATATTACTTTGTACAAAGATTAATTCACATGTGTTTCTTACTATATTTTCGGAATCTATTTTGAATGTTTAAGTTCCATTAAGTTATGTGTAAATAAAAGCTATGTGATCATTTTTTTTTGTCTCTCCCCAACCAAAGAAAGGAGACCTTGGAGGTAATGGCAAGGTAAGACACTTCTGTGTTTCTCCTTGCAGAGACGCTGTAAATCACTAATAATCACGTCTACAGTAATGACTTTTTGACGATTTACTGAAGCTTGCATGCTACAGACTAATGAACATTTCCTAGAATATCCCACCCATCCCCCTTTTTAAAATAGGTTCCTACATTATATAGCGGTGTGGGAAATTTGTGAATTGTGATTGAGAACGCCCACTCGCCCCGCCACCTACTTTAATAACGTTTAAGCCAAGAGATTTTTCTAGAAGCTTATTAGTGAGCCCATTAGTTATATTTCAATTATGTATGACAGTTTATATCCTGTAATTAGAGGGTGAGAAGAGAAGAGGTCTTTGAGTTTGAGGATTTAAATTTTTTTTTCCCGTCCATCACACTGAGCCACACTAATTGAGCTGCTACATCAAAACATGTTGAGAAAATCTTACCCGGATGTTTGATTGGAAAGACATTTATCTCATCTTCACAAGCTGCTGCAATCATTTTATCAGTCTATTGTGGTAATCAGCACATTGTCATGTTTGATGTGCACTCATTGGCATGAACGTACGTGATTCTACGTCTGCTTTCGTGTTTCAGACATTTTACACAATTAACAGATAATATACTCCTCCACCGACTGGTCATCACAATTTGTTCTTGCACTGAGAGAATTCAGAGGAATATATTAATTGTAGAGTGAGAAATGAAGGTAATGTTGAACAGATCTGATGTGTTTTCTCTTTTAGACAAATATACTTTTAACCAGTGTTGGGCCAGTTTCACCCCACAGGCCATACATTTGACTACCATGGCATACAGCTGGTAATGTACACATGAATACAGACACACTACGTGTGTATCACAGGTTACAGAGTTTACTATACCATCATGCAAGTTAATGACTCACACTACCGCACGCATGAAATGAACCATGACAAACCCTTTTGAATGCACCTCACAAACAAATCGAAAGCAGTAATTATCCTGAATTTAAGGCCAATCGTTAAACATGTTTTCCAGTGGTATACTGCATTCAGATGCAGTGGGTGCTTGCTGATAGTCTCAGTCAATAGTGAACAGTGTCTATGGCAGAGTTTGTGTTACAGCTGCTGTTCAGTTCTGTTTGTTTTAATTTTGTTGCCATGAATTTTAAAACAAATACCATACGTACCTACATACATACATACATACATGCATTGCATATGGCATTTAAATCAATAAATATACGGAAAGATGAAAGCAGCAATGTACAGTGACATACTTGACAACCTGTTCCAGAGTGCTCTTGACTTCAGACTGGGGCGGTGGTTAATCTTTCAGCAGAACAATGGCCAAAAACACAAAGACAAGATATCAATTGAGTGGCTTCAGGACAACTCTGTGGGAGTTCTTGAATGGCCCATCCTGAATATTTAAGACTGTAATCCCATCGAACACCTCTGGAAAAATCTGAAAATTGCTTTGCACCGACGCCTTCCATCCAACCTGATGGAGCTTGAGAGGTGCTGCAAAGAGCTATTAGCCAAAAACGTTCAAAGAGAGATGTGCCAAACCTGTGGCATTATCAATACTTGAGGCTGTAATTTCTGACAAAGGTGCATCAGCAAAGTATTAAGCAAAGGGTGTTTATACTTATGTTGACAATTTTTTTTTTTTATTTCATGAAAAAAATGAATTGAATCAATTAAAAAATAATAGGCTGTAACAAAAACATTTGGAAAAAGTGTTGTGAAAACTTTCCAGATGTACTGTACTACAAATAAACAAATAAACAAGAAGGCAGCTAGTTTCCACAGCTGCATTTATTATACTTTTAAGTTCTCGATCTCAAGTTGCTCTATGTCCACAATTATTTCCTTTAAAGAAAAAAAGCTAACCTTGTGGACAAATTTGTAACATCCATCAACTTATCCAATTGTGGGATGCTGGAGTTGATCCCAGCAAACTATGAGCGAAGGCTGGTTACAACCTGGACAGGTCATCAGTCCATCCAAGGACAAACACACAGAAACTGACAAGCACACACTCACACTCAAACCAGTGGAGGAAACCCACTCATGCACAGGCGGATCATGCAAACTACACATAGAAAAGCTCGGTCTGGACTCAAAATATGTTATCCCTATTTTACTCTTAGCGAGGTCATCCCACTATGCTTGTCACCCCTAGGTAAGAACATGTGTACTCAACAACGTTGTTGGGATGCATGGTGTTATATTAGATTATAGCATGCTAACACCATACTTTCTCAAAGTCCTCATGACACCATACCAGGCAGATTTTTGCATATTTTCGTGAGCTAAAGACACACAGAATTATACAAAACCCAAGGAGCCATGCACCTTTGATTTGTTTGAAATTTCTGGAGTGTCACAGCTCTGTCACAGGAGTGCAGGTTGAGTTTCTCTCTCAGGCGCGGCGTGTGCAGCGTGCTGTTGGAGTGAATGACGCTGGTCCTGCCTGCCAGCTGCGGATAAGTACTTAGAGCAGTCTACCAACTTGAAACAGCTCTTCCAATTAGCGCCCCCTCTGCCACTTCTTCTAGAGCAATACCAACTATCTCCCCAACTAGCAACTGACACACAACCAGGCCCACCACCACGCTGCCAAAAAGGTCAGCGTTACAGGCTCATTACAGCGGGGCGCTTTGCTTCAACGCCTCCTGGCCTCGGCTGCTGAGCCTCCGTGTTCAATGCTGTGGATTAAGTTACTGCTGCTAAAAGCTACAGTGCAGCAATAACAAGAGCCCTGATGATCTTGATAGAGAGGAGGGGTTCACGTCACCAATATCCTGGAAACTATAGGAATACCTCAAAGCAGTGATGATTGTAAGTTATTTATTTAGGCTCAAAGCTTAGAAAAAGGTGAGAAATTACATTCACTATGTATGCAAATCTTAATTTTCACAACCATGCTGCATTTGAAAATATGATAAAAGTCCTTTGGATCTCAGTGTTTGTACTATGAAACCAGTAGAAAGACATTAATAAGAAGAAAAAAAGAAAAGAGGTAGACATAGGAAAGCACAACAAGGCAGTGAGTGGTGGAGTGGAACAAGGACTGAGAGACAGGAGGCTTTTGAGCACCTTGTAGGAGCAGAGGCTGGGAAATTAGCAGTCTGACATTATCTTGTTGCTCTGAGCGAAGAGGTGGACCGCGGCCAGGAGCTACAACAGCGCAACAATGTCCAACCAGAGGC
>OMNM01002455.1:7067-18193 GCA_900302745.1 Parablennius parvicornis | reverse complement strand
GTCGATGTCCATACGGAGTTTCGAGCACGATGCACTGCGAGCGGCGCAACATTCATCCATATGTTCCATCTGTGACGCCGCCCGCAGGCCGTGCGGCTCCCCCAAAAACCTTTGTTTCATTTATAAATGCATGAGCAGGCTGTCAGGTGTGAGTGTTTGTGTCGGAGAGCAGTGACTCCAGATGCTGTGTGTTAAGCCGCTGCATGTCATGCATGCTAACCCAGACGCACACGTGAGCGCCCGTATACACATCACGGCGTGCACTAATGCACACATTGTAAAACACGCACACACACACACGCACACACACACACACACACACACACTCACTCCTTGTGCCTGGCTGCCTGACAGCTATCAAATAAAGAGCAAGTGTATCTCAGTAAATACATATATGTATAGATAGACTACTTTAATCTATCAGGCCGGTGTCACAGGCCTATTTCCTCCGAGTTGGAAATGCTGATGCTTTAGGGGAATTCAAAAGCAGCCTCGATTTGTCATGTCCGTGTTAGTGCGCAGCCTGCTCTGCTAACCACCTCACCTCAGCGAATGCACGTGCGGGCTTCCTGTTATAGTATATCCTTATTTCCCTGAACTTCAGCACAGCACATTACTGCGCTCAGACTGACATCCCATACGTTTGCATTCAGGACAGAGTCGTTAAAGTATGACAGCTGATTAAATGCTGACAACTCCAAATGCTACATCTTGAAACAGGACGTGTGTTGGTTGTATATTCTCGGTCTGGAAGAGCGATAACATTGTCTGAGGTGGATGTGTGCGGCACCAAGATAGTTTCCATAAACTGCTGATGTAGAGTTTAGAAACACTCACTCTGTAAAACGAAAACATGAATGATCTCTAAGAGCTTGATCCGCTGTCAACTGAGCTGTTTTTAGTGGCTCCCAGCACCGGCACCCAAAATGCAATGAGAGTTTTCCGTTGTAAATTGAAAACATTGTGAGCAGAGTCTGAGGGAAACTGTCGCTGTCAGCTGCTTTTGATTCTCGTCCTTGTGACTGCATCGTCCTCAGAGAGGTTGACAGGTTTCAATAGATACAGTTTGAAGAGTGTGAGGAAGACCGAATACAGATAGAGTTTGAATATAGTGTAAAGGTGAAAAGCCATAAAAAATACTCAAATAAAATACAGAAGCAAAAAATATTTTGCTTTGAAAATGTACAGTGAAAATGTGTTTCCACGTCTGATTGATTGCAGTCAAAATCCAGTTTGAGACTCCTTTACCTGTGTCCCTGATAGCAAGCAAATAAACACTCTATAGCTCCCAATAGACGGGCAGTGTGCAGGTGAAAGCCTCGGGCTGTCCATTTATTGAGAACATGTGAGCCGCAGGTTAAAACGTCCTGTAAAAATCCGGTAATTGCATGTACCTTTGTAAATACTATAATTACAGAAGTAGTTCTACAAACCACACATGCTCACATCTCGATTTGGTTTGCTCTTTCTTTGTGCACTCCACATTTCCAAAAAATGGGGGTTGGTCTGATATAAGGTGGTGCTCTTCTACTGGGAACTATACGGTACATAAAATAATGCAGCAGAATGGTTGTTATGGACCAAAAGGAGCAAACACTGATTGTGACCTTTACGTAATGTTCACGCCAGCCGATTTCCATCTCGAGTCTGCCGAACCGCTAAAATAGTGCCATAAAAATGTTTTTTATTTAAAGTTAATAGTTTTTCTTTATTGTAGTGCAGAGATTACATGATGAAAATGTCTTTATTTTCACAAAACCAAACAATTACTAAAGTAAATGACTAAAATACAGTGCAAGATACAGTGAAATGTCCCAGAAAATTCTCATCTCACAGGTTTTTTTTTAGTTTTTTTTTTTTACTAAAACTGGTTTTCAGCTTCTCTCGTAGATAATAGATTTAAATGTAGTTTTGCTGCTGTCCCTCAGTGTAACCAGATCAATCAAACTACAGCTGCTGGATAGAAAGACAAGCAGACAGATAGATCACACAGGCCTTCACTCCTCCACAAACACAGCCATAACCTCCTGTCACATGCCGGTGCACAGCGTTGCTTTATCTTATCGCTCTCTTTTACCATCCTCTTTGCTCCCACCATCAGGATGTTATGAAGTTGAAATAAAAACTCCACCGGTGCTGCCTCGCAGGACACAAATTCCTATTGCTTTTGTCTGCGAGGCCAAACATATAAAACGCTGACGGATTGTGACAGGCAATGTCCCGTGTCCTCAGAAATTGGATTTCGCTCCAACCCAGCCTCAGTTCTGGGTCTCGCCTTGGTTTATCCGTCAATGGTGTCAAATATGATTCAGCTCCCCAAAGTACACAACAACGTCGTCGTCGGAAGGAGCAGCTTCGCCAATGTTTTCCAGAGTGAGCGTAGCTTTAAGTTAGTAAGAAATTACACCGAGCAGTGAAGCAGAGGGAGTCTGCGAGAGCTCACAGGCAGAACCGAAGGACAATTAGTTCTGCTAAACTTGATCTGATGTCACTTTAAGATAGAAAATTAAAACTTTTTCCAAGTCCTAGTGGAAGGACAAATCTGCCTCCAGCATGGAAACAAAACTTTACGGTGACAATAAAGGAAGAACTTTAAAAGGAAGAACGAGGAACTTGCCATGCTTCAGCACTGCTTTCAAAGTTGCACGTTATTCTCGTTTATCTCAAGCTGAGTATGCCAATAATAAAAAAGTGAAGGTTCGGCAGGTGAACATTGAGTTCCTTAAAACCGCTTTCAGATTTACCACTCTGTCCTCTTTCAGGATACTTAAATGTATATTTTCTAAAAAGCGTCTTTTTAAAAGGCTTTCGTGGGGTTTTCTCACTTTGTTCCGTATGAGCTCAAACTGATATCTTTTTCTCACTAATGGTAATTTTTAGTCAGAAAGGTACAAAAAGGAAAATATTCTCTCTCTCTCTCTCTCTCTCTCTCTCTCTCTCTCTCTCTCTCTCTCTCTGTGTCCATCTGATATCCTACATGCATCACATTCCCTGCGGTCAGCCTTTACGATGATGCTAATGTGAGCAAATGTCAGGGAAAGGTCATCACATTGTTATGAACTCCAGTACATGATCCTTCAACTGAGGAGCTCTGATTTCATGCTCGCACTGTCAGTCTGATTGAACATTTGGGTTTTTGTGTTAGCCTTTTTATTATAATAATAATAATAATAATGATGATAATAATAATAATATACACATGTGGATTAATACAATGACACTCAAGACTCTGAAAGAGCATCTGGATTTTATGTTTGAAATCAATGAATTTTCCTTCTAATTGACCTGTTTTATTGTTATACGTTAAATGGTTTCCAACAGAGTCAGATGTAGATAATTTAACTAGCGAGGTGCTGATGTAGTTCATTCCTGCAAGAGAAAAGACAATTTATTTGCATATCATGAGTTGCTGATTGTGAAAATAAACCCTTATTCAGGCAAAGCGACATTTTACTTTACTTTTGTCCATACAAATGTCTATGTACTCCCTTTGTTATTTTTGTGGTGTATTGCTCTCTGAACCAACATGTGTGCGGTTTCGATACAAAAACAACCAATAACGCCAACAAGTGGTGGTTTTTCTGCCATTTTCATGAAAACGGACATCGTTGTCAAAACGTTTCCGTATAAATGTGACATTTTTTCTGAAATCCTGTCGCATGAACGCGGCCTCAGTGAATCACATTTGAAGAAGGTGTTAAGATGCGTGGTTGCAAAATCCTAAAACGTATTAAACAGGTTGAATGCAGCCTTTTGAAAGATTAAAAGAAGGAGGCGTAACATGCTCATGTGCAGAAGTCTGATTAAAGCCTTTTCATTTGAATCACTTGTCTGACAACAGGAAGTCTACTGAATCGTGCAGAACGGTCGACTTTGAGATCAGAGGTGAATACCACCGCTTTGAATAATTCATTCTTGTATAATAAGCTTAAAAGAGGAAAAAGCAAAAATGATCCATACGCTGGGTTTCTGTACACGTGTGCATCGATAAAACAGCAGCAATGGTACAAGTGTGTGAGAGATAATTACATTCTTATGAGCTATGAGTTTAGGCTCCTGTGAAGTCACACACACACACACACACACACACACACACACACACACACACACACACACACACACACAGACACACGCACACACACACACACACACACACACACACACACACACAAACACACACACACACACACACACACACACACACATAAACACAAGCACACACACACACACACACACACACATACAAGCACATACAAGCACATACACACACAAACATAAACACAAGCACACACACACACACTCACACATACATACACACACATACATACACACACAAACATAAACACAAGCACACACACACACAAACACACACACACACACAGACAAACACACACACACACATACAGACAAGCACACGCACACACACACATACAAGCACACACACACCACACACATACACACACATACACACACACACACACAAACAAACATAAACACAAGCACATACACACACACACACACACACAAACATAAACACAAACACACACACGCACACACACACACACACACACACACACAAACACACACACACACACATACAGACAAACACACACACACACACACATAAACACAAGCACACACACACACACATAAACACAAGCACACACACACACACATACATACACACACACACACACACATACAAGCACACACACACACAAACATACACACAAACACACACACACACACACACACACACACACACACACACACACTCACACACACACACACACACACACACACACACACACACACACACACACACACACACACACACACACACACACACACACACACACACACACACGCACACACACACAGACACATAAACACAAGCACACACACACACACACAAACATAAACACAAGCACACACACATACACACACACACACACACACACACACACACACACTGCTACAGATGTAGATCTAAGTGGCTCAATGGACAAGTGGACGGTCTGTGACTTGCAAGGTGAAATATTGATTGCGAAGTCCGTTGGCTTGCTGCAGCATGGAGCACCGGTGACCTCTGGCCTCAATAATAAAGTATGGATATCCGATTGAGGTGTAAATTCAGAAGTGCCACAGAGCACTATTCAGAAAGAGGACTCTCATCAGCAAACATGCTCATCATCTCCCACTTCAGGCACAAAAACACACACACACACACACACCCACTCTGAAGCTTTGTTGGATACTGCGGCCAAAAGACCAATCATGCAAATGAGATGCAGAAATTCCCAATTAGAACGGACCAGAGGGGCAGAGTGGGCGTCGCAGGCTTTTTTTTCCAGCTGAAACCTGGAATCAGGTGGGAGGAAGGAGGAGGAAAGTCATATCAAATGAACACAGTTAGTTAGTTTAGATGGGATTGGCTGTGGCACACTCCATACAGGTTGTCAATCAATGAAATGAAAAAAAAAAAAAAAAAGCAGATACTTTCATTGTAATTTCAGCACGAGTGCATACAGTTCACTGCTAAAAGAATGAAATAAATAAAACATACACACAATCTGGTTAACGGTAGTAAACAAGGGCACCAGATCAGGTAATGGGCAGCTCCATCACTCTGTGTCTTGCAGGGGGTTTCGGGTCATTGTCCGGGTGAAAAGCACATTATGGTCCCATTAAGAGTCGGCCAGATGGGGAGACGTCGCAGCAGGATGAAGTGGTAACCTCGATGGCGAAGTGTCGCCCTTTATTTAGAATAAATGACCAAACAGTGTCAGCAGTGTACATGTCCACGTCAAGACATGTCAGCGTGTCTCACCATGTGGTTTCTCCATCAGTGACAGCAAAGGCGACACCTCTTCTTTGTCTTGTTGAATGTACTATGTTAGGCGCATCTTTACAAACCTGTTTGATGGATTTTGTAATCGTGCTTGAAGAAACAGGTCAGTGTTGGCAATTAAAAAAAAACAAAAACAAAAAACATTTACAACTTTCATAAAATATTTAGGAAGTAACAGATGAGTCATACATTTTCCAGACGGTTGGAGACAAACCCAAAAAGTCGGCCTATCTCACCTTCCTGAGGGCATTATTATATTTTTCACCCCCAAAATTAAAAAAATAAAATAACAACAGATTTAGATTTTGAATAATATTTTTAGGACATTTTGTGATTGTGTTCCCATGTATGATGCGTCGGGTAAAAGCTTTTTAGGTATTTTCTTTGTCAGTACTCAAAAGGACTCTACTAAAGATACCTTATCTCAGAAATAGAGATATCATATTAAATGTACTTTTTGGATTCACAAAAGGTTCTAAGGATTGTGTCCTGGCGGATACATTTTGGTATTTGTGGTATGCTTTTTCAATCATCACTCAGCGAAGCAAAGACCTGAGAACTGAGTCGTTGCATGACACATGGACAATCAGGCGGCAGTGGTGCGATCCTCTGCTTGAGAAACTAGTTGAAACCGGCTTTGTGTTCCTCTCTTCTCATCTGTTTCCATCAGGGACGGAGCAGATTTATACCGTCAGCAGTGTGGCTTTGGCCAAGGTCGAGCGGAGGCTCATCAGAGTGCGTGCCTGTGTGATTTAAGCCTCCCATTGGTGGGCACTTAAGTGTTCATGACTGAGTTTGTGCCTTCATGTGATCGTTTCTGTGTGTGTGTGTGTGTGTGTGTGTGTGTGTGTGTGTGTGTGTGTGTGTGTGTGTGTGTGTGTGTGTGTGTGTGTGTGTGTGTGTTTGTGTGCACTATACGCATGCGGGCCCCTGTGTTGCAAACATTGCTAATCAGAGTTGATTACTTGTGACAGTGCTTCAGCGAGGGAACCTGTGGGTAAATGAGACAGATAAACACAAGATGTGACTTTAGATTAGATGACTCAAAAAGACAAAGAGTCTTGACAAAGAGTCATGACTGCACGCACACACATCTTACTTAAAAAATGACCTAAACATTGTCTTTGTCTTTGAGCAGTTAAGTAACTGCACTGCAGTTAAGTGGGTCTTTTATGCAATTTTGTTTGTCAATCGTCTTCTTTTGTATCAAAGCCGCATCCAGCCGCACTTTATTATTTATAGATACTGTCTTTAAAATGACTATCACTACGCTACATTGACAGAAATTCTTCATGCGTGAATGTGTGATAATATTTTGAAATGGTAGGTCAGGAATCCCTTGGAGAGTGGCCAGAGAGAAGGAAAAATCTAGAGGTCCAGTCAATTCCTTTTCCAAGCATGGTACTTTCTTTGCTGGGGGGAAAATCAAGATAAATGGAGATATTAGGAGGCTGATTGTTTTATAGGAACACACATTTTTTGAGCTGAATTTACTGTAAATGGAGACAAATTTCCATGAATATATTTTGCACACATGCACTTTAGTTCACTAATTATTTCACTACCATACTAGTATTCCTAAAAAGCATCAGGGATCCACTGTGCATCACAGTAGGACCATTCAAGAGTTAAGATCATTATTTAATCCCATTAGGCCTTTGCTCCTTTACATATGAAGACTTATTTGATATTTTAAATTTAAAGCATGTAGTTAGTACAATTTACAATTTATCTGATAATGTGTGTTAGAAGGCACAATTAGATGTGAACTTGGCGAAGGACACTGCCTCACGCACTTTGAAAACTATTGATTTACACCATAACTATGGCGCTTACATATCTTCCAGGTTATCATACCAAATAAAGAAAAAGTGACAGATCTGTCTTTTGGTCAGAGGAAAAAAGGTTGCTGCTTTCAGAAACGGAATACATCTTTTATAATGATCATGGAGAACATTTCCATATCGCCAAGCCCTACAAGTTCACTGCAGCAGCATTGAAAAGGTGATTTTTTTTTTTTTTTTTTTTTGGGACAGAGGGAGCTAATTATGATCCGTTGCTGACAGCAGGTTATAAGCTGGCAGGTGTCAACTCGCACAATGCTCAGCCTTGCAGAAAGTAATCCCTCTTTCCCCAAGCTGCCATCTAGAACACGCACTTCGCTAAATTCTGCATGCCTTCAAGGCCCAAAACAAGAGACAGTCGTTACAAATTACTCAGCAGGGATACATGGCACACAGAGACAGCTTTTTACTGTTCATCCTGCAACCAAATGTATTTCATACATTGTATAACGTGATAATTCGCTTCAAGAAATGAAACTGTGGAGTTTCTCCTCTGCGATTCTTACTCTTTTAAATTGAGTTACACCAACTTGGCATGTGATGATGATGAATAAATTAGGTTTTACATCAGTAACGCCAAAAGGTTATACTCACATGCAATAAAGAACTTGGCAAGCTTTTATAATGTGCTGATTGAGTGAATTTGCCGAGTAAACAGAGAAGCCCTGCAGTTGTATCTATATTTGTCACTCTGATAACTCAATTTTTAAGTAATCTTTTACGTCATTTGACAAATGGGAATGAAAGAGGAGCCACACCAGTTAAATAAGACAAACAAAACAGACATAAGTCAAACAAAATCTACAAAATACATTCAAATGATGAAGACATAACTACATTAGAAATATGATTAAATATGGAAGTAAGAATGAAGAAAATCAACATCTGTTACCGCTGCCTTCAATAGACAAAATCTCCATGATATTCAAAAAGGATCGCTACACCCTGTAAAGAACAGTGATATCAGACACATGTAAACATAGTCTGGAGTATTAGCGGCAGCTCAGTAGCATATCCAAGGGCCAGGACGTTAAATATGAATTCACACTCAGAAAGATTCTTTTGACACGCAACAATCTACTTACTATATTGTCCATATCCCCACCAACAATGCAATAATCCTGCTAAAAATTTCATGCTTATTATTTTGCCTTCACTTGGTTAAAACGTCCCTGAAATGCACATTTCTCAAATATCGATATCAGATAGACTTCTGGGCTACTTGATGTTATGCTATTAAAATGCTTTGTTTACATCTACAGTGACAGGCCTGCTTTATAAATATTTCACTAGAAAGTGATGCATATACCCATGTTTGCCTCTTAAATGTTTGTTATTCACCACGTGGGATTTCAATCGTTGCACCTTTTGAACTGAATGCTATCTGTAAGAAGAAGAAGAAAAAAAGCAAACTGTAAGTCATCATTTTAACATGTATAAGTAACTGGTGGTATTTCTGTACTTCAGTAGCAGCTCTTGTGAATTAGAATTTTTACATTTTGATTTTATTTATTTCATTTATTTTTTTATTAATTTGTTGCTAATACTCCCGGCATGTGAGAGACATCAGCTTTATCAATCCCCCAAAACTTAACAGCATTATTAGTATCATTATTAGTGTTTGTGTCAATAGACTATAATCTTTTAATTTTCTACACATAGTGGATGCCAAGTTAAGGAAAACATGCTCGTTTTAACCTCGAATTTACAAATTTTCACACTCTACAGCTACCAACATCTTACTGTAGTTCCTCAAGAGTCCATGAACACACAAAGCTACATCAACAAATAATATATTTTAGCTATTTCAGGCTAACACGCAGTGATACACAGTACCTGGAAGTGGCTGCACGCACTCACCTCGAGGTGAAACAAAGTGAATCCACAATTAACATCACGTGAAAGGCAAAATAGAGCTGGAATGGAAACGTGGTTTCTGATGTGTGAAAACTATTTCTGAAGTGTTGTTGAAACCCTCCATGAATAATAGTTATTTTTGTCAAACAAAAACAATATTATCGAAATAGAGTTCCCAAGACTATAAAACATATATTTTCTTACCTTCACCATCGTAATGAAATGACACTTCTTGATTGAAATTTTCTTTATCACACTGAAAATATAGCGGAGAACCACAGCGACTGTAGGTCTTTCAACACATTCACTCATGGTGAGTCAGTTTGAAGTGAGCCTCTTTGGAAGATTCACACTTTAAAGTCACATGAAGATCATTAGGGCCAAAAACAAGAGTTGTTAAGATCACATGTGTTACGTGTGAGTCATTGCATCGCCACGACTTGAGGTGTGAACTTAAATGAAAGCAACTCTTAAAACATGACAAGACAGCACTGTGAGCTGACGCATGGTACAGTTCTGGCAATAACATAGAGATGCAGCCATCAGTGAAAAAAAGAAAAAAGAAAAAAGAAAGCTGTTAATAATGTTAATGTGAACCAGTATGGGAACAGTTTTGCATTGCTTTACATTAACTTAGCTTGTGAGGTGCACAGAGATCAATACAATACCTCCTGGCATTACAAAAGTTTTCCAATAGGCTTTATACACATGCTCCCTCGAGGCCTATCTCAGCTTTCACCGCTTATCAATTATTCGTTAAATACTACAATTGCTAATGTTAGTTTTTACATGAAATACAAAAATGTTTGGATTCATAGCCAATAACAGACCTTTCCATAAGTGTTTTCAGATGGATTAGTTTATTATGAAATGTTAGGTTGGTCTTCATATATATTCTGGAACTGTTATTAATGTTACCTTGCATTTAAGCTTGTTTTCTAATTGTTCTTCAAGCTCACTTAATGAGATGGTGAGTAGCTTGAGTAGCTACTTTTGTATGACATCAATGTGTAAACACAAACTTGCAGTTTGAGGGTTTAGACAACCTCGGGATCAATACAACTGATGAAGTCAACTGAAGGAGCTGTGGTAAAACAGTCAATACAATTAATTTCCCTCTGTTTTTGACAACATCTTGGTTCGAGCACTGCACCACCTCCTGAGTCCTCTAACTTTTGTTCAGATTTCCCTTGTGAAAATTCACAAGAACCGTGTTGCTCTGCCAGAAAAAAATGTTGAAGGTGCACATCGATCATCTGAAATCGTCAGGTAGACCTGAAAGTATGTCAGTATCTTGATTATTATTTTTTTTTTTATGGGTAAAGGTAGACAAGAATGTACTCTGAATTCTCCCAAGAGAGAGGAAACTGTTGGACAAACCCAGATTACATGGGAGGATTATACAGGCTTTCTGGCCTGGGAACACAGCGGGATCCCCCAGGGAGGCAGAGGTCGTGGCTTGATCACCAGAGCTACTTTACTTGGATTGCTGACTATGTGACCTCAGAGTGTTTTCTATTCCAGATTTTTTTTTTTTTTTTTTTTTTTTTATATTTTTTTTTTTTTATAATAAT